>PVKM010007066.1:0-42461 GCA_004027735.1 Carollia perspicillata | reverse complement strand
TGGATTTCAGAGAGAGAGTTGGTTTAAGGGTTTGCTGGGAAGAGGTAAGAGAAAAAGGGCCAGTTTCAGGGGCTGGACTTTGCTATTTCAAGGTACTTTGCTGACTGTGATTCATTGAGGGCTGTGGGACTGAGGAAAAGTATTTTTTATTTAAATTTTGGATGGAGACACCTAAACTTGGGGTTAAAGGAAGAACTTTGGGGGAGGGGGGAAGAGGAATGAGCGGAAAGGAGTGGTGCTGGATGGAGCAGCTCCTGGAAGGGCAGGGAGGCGGGTTCAGGGGTGGGGGGGTCCGGCAGAGCCAGAGCGGCATCCTGGGAGGAAGGACACTCCCATACGGGGGAACAGAGTGAGGAGGACAGAGGGGACGGAGAAGAAACAGACTTAAGCATGCCTGGAAGGGGTAGGGTAGAAATCTGTCCTTGGTGAGTGTCTTCCACAGTTAGATTTTTATAAAAATAAGAAAAATAGTCCTGAGAAGCTTATAATGAAAATCAGCATCCCTGCCTCCGCGTCTCCCGGGTCGCCTTTCTCAGTCTCTGTGGGGTGGGGGTTGGTGGTTTTTCCCCCTTGATATTTGCCTCCATATTTTGACATTGATTTATTAGCTTTAGACATCTCTTGACATAGATACTTCGGGTAGTATTTAGACATTGTATAGCTTATCTTTTTTCTCAGCTATGATGAGCCCTGTGAAGAGGCTCTCCCTGGTCTCTCCCTGCTTCCCCTTGTCCCTCTCCCAACAGTCCCATCACAGAAATCGAGTCACCGCTTGTGCTGTCATGAGCTAAGCCCCTGGATAACAGCTAGAGATGACTGCATGTCTTTTTGTTTTACTTTTCACTGAATTAGTAGTAGTGCTGCATATTGTTTGCTAAATTTTATGTGTCCATTTTGGATTCTTCTTACCCTCCAACACTTTCTTAATACAATTTTCCACAGCATAAAATGTGTCATATGTGTAGACTCCGTGTTTTAAAATGAGCGACCTCCCTCGTGGAGCCCTCGCTCGTCCTGACCCAGGCTGGACTGCTCACTCTCTGCATTTGCTGTACGGCTTCCAATCCGAAACTTCTTCAGTGCCATCCTAGAAACTCTTTGAACCTCCTTCCTGTCTGAGACCCTGCCAGTTTTTTTCTCTCATGGTTTACTGTGAAATGTATTTTTCAATAGTTTTTTAAGAAACTGTGCTTGAGAGAGAGTTTTGTTTTGTTTAGAAACATTGCATGTCTGAAAATATCTTCATTCTAGTCTTACAATTGACAGACTTTTTTGACCAACTATGGAATTCAAAGTTAACAGTGATATTCCCTCAAAATTACAAGGCATCGATCTCTTGTCTTCTAGGTTCTAATGTTGTTGAGAAGCCTGATGATCCCCTTCTCATTTGAAGTCACTTTTAAAAATGTTTTTCTCCTGAAAGCTAGTAGGATCTTTTGATCCTCAATGTTCTGAATATGCCTTTGTTTGGGTCTTTTGTTCAATAGTTGTGCTAGGATCCCTCATCTTCTCCAGTTCTGAGAGATGGTGTGTGTATTTGATAATTCTCTCCCTACCACCTCATCATCCCCATCCCTACATCCCAGTTTCTCTCAGGAAAGATTTCTGGATTGACCCTCTAATTTTCTTTTTCTTAAAATTTTATTTCTTGATTTGAGGGAGAGAAAAAAATATCAATTCATTGTTCCACTTATGTATGCATTCATAGGTTGATTCTTGTATGTGCCCTGACCAAGGATTGAATCCACAACCTTGGTGTATCTAGATGATGCTCTAACCAACTGAGCTACGTGGCCAGCACTGACCCTCTGATTTTCTTACTTCTTCCTATTGTCTGTCATTTTTGGTCTCTTGTCCTACCTTTTGAAAATCTCCTTAATTTTATCTACCATCTCTTTCACTGAATTTTCTTTTTTTGGCAAGCATGTTTTTAATCAGCAAAGGCTCATCCTATTCTTTAAGGTCCTTTTTACTTTTTAAAAAGTAAAAAATATATTTTTAAATATATTTTTAAAATATATTTTATTGATTATGCTATTACAGTTGTCCCATTTCCCTCTTTTACTCCCCTCCACCCTGCACAAACCCTCCTGCCTGCATCCCCTCACCCCTTAGTTCATGAATATGGGTCGTACATATAAGTTCTTTGGCTTCTACATTTCCTATACCATTCTTAACCTTCCCGTCTCTATTTTGTACCTACCATTTATACTTCTTATTCCTTATACCTTTACCCTGATTCTCCCCCGCTCCCCGTCCCTGCTGATAACCCTCCATGTGATCTTCATTTCTGTGATTCTGTTCCTGTTCTAGTTGTTTGCTTAGTTCGTTTTTGTTTTTTGCTTGTTGATAGTTGTTGTCATTTTACTATTGGCATTTTTGGTCTTCTTTTTTGTAGATAAGTCCCTTTAACATTTCATATAATAAAGGCTTGGTGATGATGAACTCCTTGAACTTGACCTTGTCTGGAAAGCACTTTATCTGCCCTTCCATTCTAAATGATAGCTTTGCTGGATAGAGCAATCTTGGATGTAGGTCCTTGCCTTTCATGACTTTGAATACTTCTTCCCAGCCCCTTCTTGCCTGTAAGGTTTCTTTTGAGAAATCAGCTGACAGTCTGATGGGAACTCCTTTGTAGGTAACTGTCTCCTTTTCTCTTGCTGCTTTTGAGATTCTCTTTTTATCTTTAATTTTGTGTAATGTGATTCTGATGTGTCTTGGTGTGTGCTTCCTTGGGTCCAACTTCTTTGGGACTCTCTGAGCTTCCTGGACTTCCTGGAAGTCTATTTCCTTTGCCAGATTGGGGGAGTTCTCCTTCATTATGTTTTCAAATAAGTTTTCAATTTGTTGCTCTTCCTCTTCTCCTGACACCCCTATAGTTCGGATGTTGGAATGTTTAAAGTTGTCCTGGAGGTTCCTAAGCCTCTTCATTTTTCTGAACTCTTGTTTCTTCATTCTGTTCTGGTTGAATGTTTATTTTTTCCTTCTCCAAACCGTCGATTTGAGTCATGGTTTCCTTCCTGTCACTGTTGGTTCCCTGTACATTTTGCTTTATTTTATTTTGCATGGCCTTCACTTTATCCTCTATTTTGCGACGATACTCAACCATATCTGTGAGCATCCTCATTACTAGTGTTTTGAACTCTGCATCTGATAGGTTGGCTATCTCTTTGTTGCTTAGTTGTATTTTTCCTGGAGCTTTGATCTATTCTTTCATTTAGGCCATTTTTTTTTGTCTTGGGGGGTCCTCATATGTTGTATGGGCAGAGCCTTAAGTATTTGCCAGAGAGGGTCAACCCATTTCACTGCATTGTGGCGCTGTATGTGGGAGAGGGGTCTGAGAGGAAAAAATGCTGCTTGTTCAGCTCTACTGGTTTTCAGTCACTTGCCCTGCTACCCACAAGCAAATTGGGCCCTTCTGGTGCTGATTCCCAAGTGGGTGGTTTTGTGTACATTCTGGGACCCTGTGGGTCTCTCCAATGAATTCTCCTGTGAGGTTGGGAGTTTCTCCCACCACCACAATCCCCACAGATTTTTACAGCCAGAGGTTTTGAGGCTTTATTTCCCGGCACTGAAACCCTGGGTTGCGTGGTCTGTCTTGCTCCCCAGTTGTTTCTCTGGGTTTATCCACTCACAAATGTGGGACTACTTAGCTCTGCCAGCTGCCACCTCATCTGGTCTGCCAGTCTCTACCTTGCCAGTCCTCTCCACCCAGCTGCCCATCTCTGCCCCTTCTACTGGTCTGGATCAGTGTGTCTTCTTTAATTCCTTGGTTGTCAGACTTCCATACAGTCTGATTTTCTGCCAGTTCTGGTTGTTTTTGTTTTTAAATTTGTTGTTATCCTTCTTTTGGTTATGCAAGGAGGCATAGTGTATTGACCTATGCCTCCATATTGGCTGGAAGTCTTAAGATGATCCTTTTTATACCAATCTTTTCTTGCATCTTGGATGGTGACTTCTGTTTCTCGGAGGGGTAGTGTGTTTGTTCTTGCATTGTCTGTTTCTCCAGAGTTCCTTTTCATGAGTTGGTTGGATAATTTGTTTTGTTTTTTTCTTTCACATTAAAGGCTTTCCTTGCACTTCAGGTGATCTTGACTGTGGTTCACATTTAAAGGTGAGGTGGAGATAGGGTTTCACTATGGAGTCATTAAAAAAGAAATCTTTACCCAATAATGTTTAGTAATTTTAGAGAGAGAGAGAGAGAGAGAGAGAGAGAGAGAGGGAGAGAGGGAGGGAGGGAAGGAGGCAGAGAAAAATGTCAATGTCAGAAACATTGATTGGCTGCCTCCCACATGCACCGCAACTGGGGACTGAACCCACAACCTAGGTATGTGCCCTGACCAGGAATTGAACCCACAAACTTTTGATGCTCCAACCAACTAAGCCACCCAGCCAGGGTTATGGAGTCAGTTTGAAGGTTCCTCCTGTCACTGACCTACAGTAATAAATAAGTGTCTTGGAAACTGAACAGGGAAAAGGGGCTGGGAGTCTCCTAGCTTAGTGTGCAGACTGACTTAGTGTTTTCAGACTGTTCTTTGTCCTCCACTGTGGCTGGTGTTCCCATGTCTGGAATCAGTCTGCCTGTTTCTCTGTCTGACCCAGCCCTTCTCAACCAGGGTTACAAAGACAATTAGGCCTGATCCATTCCACCGGTTGGCATGAATTAACTCCTCTGCATCTAGAATGGTATTAGCTCTGTACTAACCTTGGGAGAATTGAGAAAGTAATCAATCAGAAAGTGATCACTGATCCATTCATTCTTTGTTGGGCTTCCTTGTCTCATGGAGCACTGGTCAAGAAAGGCTATTTGAGAAATAATCTCCCTTTGGGGTGGAGGTGGATGAGCAGCCTGGCTCCATGGGTAGAGGGGAGCATGTGTTTGATATGTTGTAATCACCTTTGTGAGTTTTAAAACAAAACTAGATAGTGCATCAAAATGCAATCACTGATTTTGCCAGGACACAATTCTGTATCATGGAGCCTGGGCATTGCAGACACCATAGGGGCCTGAGGAGCAGGGGTTGACTTTTGCGGGTGTTATCCAGCCAGGCCTGGTTATTTTTAGATGCCCTGTGGGCCTCTGCAGGAAGGCTAGTTCCAGGAACGCACGCATGGAGGAGAGGGCGGCAGTTTCCTGGCTGTGTCACAGTGCCATCCCGAGAGGACAGGAAAGCGTGAATCAGAAGGTTCCTCTGGTGGAAACCCCCTCCGCTGGTGACTTCAGGATGTGGTGAGAGGCCAGGGGTGTTGCTGCTCTTCTGGGGTCTGCTCTTGCTGTAGAGGTGGCCCACGCTCCCGGACACCTGCTTGGGTTGCCTTGGTGTCTGTACCCAGGAGGCCCTCAGCTTGTGAAGCTATCCACCGTGACCCCAAAACTAGCTTGTTTAGATGTAAGGTTGCCTGTGGCAATAGTAATATCTTTCAGTAATTTGCGGTTACATCTGTGCTATCATTGTGTGCTGAAATTGGAAAAGTTTGGGTGCTGGAGCCAAGAATGGTGCTGTTTGGGAGAGTGCAGCTGTCATGCAGGGAGGCTGAAAATCCACCTCCCTGGGCAGAGTGCCCTCCACTTGCCTTCTCAGTGGCTCCTAGGCCACCTGCTTGACAGGCAGCTCCTTCCAAAGCTGCAAGGCAGGCTGTCCCCAGACAGTGGTGGCTGATCCTGTCCCTGGCACGGCGCCCATGCACGTGTCCCTGGCACGGTGCAGGTACAGGGACAGCCCCCCAAGTGCGTGCCTTCAGTCTTACACAGGGGCTGTGGCTGAGCCTTCAAGCCTGAGGTTTTTAACTCTGTATTTCTTTCCACTTTCCAAATGCTCAGCGGAGGAGCCCTCAGAAGCACCCCCGCCTCCACCCCGAGGGAAGGCCCCACAAGCTCCTGAGAAGCCCCCACAGCTGACAGAGGTCCCCACGGAGCCATCTTATCCAGAGCTGACCCCTCCACCACCGCCAAGGCCCAGTGCTCCCCCGCCTCCTGAGGACCCTGGACAACAGCTGCACACGGGCCAGCAGCCTGTTCGGCCCAAGAGACCCCAACAGCCACTGCCCCCGCCAATGTGGCCGGGATGGACAGGGCTGCCCGGCTCCACTGGGGACTTTATGGAGACTGGCGAGGCTGGGCCTCCAGGGAGGATGGGCATGTCAGGGAGGGGCCTGCCCCACGGGGTGGATGGCCAGTCTGGGCAGGTGCCCATCCCCAGAACAGAAGGCTTCGCGGGAGCACCAGGTGAGACTACATGGGGGTGCAGTCTTAGTCTCAGGGGCCTGCTGCTGGTCCTTTGTGTGTTCAGAGTTCAGCCTTCAGGGTGCGAGGTCCACAACTTAGCTCTGTAAAGGTTTTGACATCCTGAGACCAGTTCATGCTAACTGAACCCCCAGAGCCTGCCCTCCCCCCGCCAGGGTTCAGTGCAACAAGTTATACGTAGATTGCTCCACAGGTTGGAATACCTAGGCCCCAAGGGAAGCTCACTCATCTTCCCAGCAGGAAGTGTACCTGGGAAACCAAAGGTGTACTGGGAGCTTGTGTAGCAGCAGAGACAGCCACATGTCAGAGTGAGGAAGCTGGAAGGTTCTGGATCAAATCCCAGTGCTATCATTATAGCGTTGGGACCTGGGCCAGCCTCCTAACCTGAGGTTCAGCTCTGTCACCTGCAGAGTGAGGACAGCAGTAGCACCTCAGGGAGCTTCTGTGAGGATGAGGGGAGAAAGCCTAGTTAGGTGCTTGGCTAGAAGGTGCTCCATGCAAGTTGTGTCAGCTCCGCTGGGGAGTGGGCAGGGGGAGCAGGTAAGAGCAGGGGGAGAAGGAAAAGGAAGTGAGCATTTGTGGGATCCCCCACATCAACTCCTCATAGCTCTCCTGACGGCACTGTGAAGTTATTAGTTCAATGTACAGATGGGGAAACTGAGGCTCAGGGATAAGACATGTAAACAAATAATTTTCTAAGCAGTTCGTTTTCTGTTAGATTCATGTATCATGGATGATTACACACTCTTGGGCTATTATCTCCATGCATCCATCCATCTAGCAATCTATCCATCTATCCATCCATCCATCCATGCATCCACCCATCCATGAATGCACCCATCCATACATTCAACCAGCAACTCACCCACCCATGCATCCACGTGACAAGCACTGCATCCAGCCTGCTGGAGGTGAAGCCTGTGAACAGACAAAGCTCCTAGAGGGCGGGCATTGTCGTTGGCATATGTGATTGTATTCAGTCTGTGGACTTCTCTGCCCTGGCTTGATTGAGAAGCCCCAGTTGCTCATCTTTTCCTCATATACCTTCATCCAACTACCCTCAGGACATTCCTCCCTGTTCAGGGATAGGTGGGCTGGTGAGGAAGCAGGCCTGGCAGGTGCAGCTGTTTCTGGGGAGGCAGCTTGGGGTGGGTGTCTTTGCTCTTTGTCTATTTAAAAAAAAATAGCGTGAGGGGCAGGGAAAGAAAGAGATGTAAAAAATGAGGTGCTGCTTAGGATTTTGTTTGATATTCCATTCCCATTTTGTTTTTCAGGATATCCCAAGTCACCTCCCATAGCCTCCCCAGGTAGGTCTGCCAGGGCACCAGAGCAGGAGGCCCAGTCTCCTGGGCAGCCTCTGCCCTGCATGTCCTTCCTCCCTGCTTCCGGCCGTTAGTGTGGGTGGAGACTGGGCCCCACCCTTCCCTGCCTCCAGCTGTGATCAAGGCTTGTGCTGACTGCCAGGGGTGAGCCCCTGCCAGGTTTGCTCCCCAGAGAGGGTCAGAGCCACGCTGAGGATGGAGTTTTCCCTTGAGCACAATCCCAGCTCCTGGAGCTCCCTGAGAGGACCACTGGGCAGACCTAAGCCTGGCGCGGCCCTGAGCAGCTTCTTGGGGGCCAGGTTTTATTGGTTCAGTAAGTAAGCTGCTCCCAAGATTATTCCCATTATCCACTCCTTGCCCTCCCCCGCACCAAACACGCACACTGTCTCTCTCACACGTCTGCTCCAGGCAAGTGCCTGACCAACGGCCCAGCTCGGCCGTGCTCACTGCTGATTCGGTAGGGCAGACTGCCTGTCTCTCGGATGGTTTGTGTCCCTGGGTGCTTTACCACTTGAAAGCAAAATAAAATGGCGAGGCTGCCTCTCAGGACAGGCACACAGGCCTTGGCCTTCTAGGCCCCAACCCCACCTGCCTGTGAACACACTCGTCCTCTCTGTTCCAGGAGTTCCAGTGCCTTCTCTGGTGTCTTTCTCTGCGGGGCTCACCCAGAAGCCTTTCCCCAGCGATGGGGGTGTTGTCCTCTTTAACAAAGTGCTGGTCAATGATGGGGACGTGTATGACCCCAGCACCGGTAAGTCTTGAGGGGCGTTCTATCTGGGGCCTTGGGGTCGGGGAGCTACACTTGAGGAGATGCCCCAGCAGCTGTGGGCACCCGAGGGGGCGGTTGGCAATGTCGCTGGTCCCTGTTGTGGGTTTTTGTAAAGAGCTTGCAGGCTGCAGGCGGCTGGGTGTGCCGTGACGCTTCTGGTCAGAGTAGCAGCCCTCAGCCCTCTCGCCACGGGAATCATCCACGTGACTGTAGACGGTTAGGTCTCTCCCAGCTGAAGCCATGTTCAGGCTCCTTTTCTCAGTATGTCATCCTTACACACTGGGACAGGACAGGCCAGAGACACCCTTCCTCCTTCAGGAAGGAACTGAGGTTTATGAACAGAGCCAAAAAAGGGATCTTTCCTCCAGGAGGGTGGCCCTGTGTGTAGGACCTCCTGCTCTGAAACAGAACCACTTTAGCTACCTGGATCTGCTGGTGGCACCCGGGCTGTCCCTCAGCCCCTGAGAATAGAGACAGAGGTCACCGTAGGATACTGCTGCTCAGGCTTCCTCCTACCTGCCAGCCCACACCTGAGCCTTGGCTTCTGTCCTCAGGGACCAACATGGCATCTGGTTTCCAGTGTAAAGGGAAGGCCAGTCAGGGCACCCACCACCTGGCCCGCTGATGTTGCCCATTGGCAGCCCCAGGGGAAGAACAGCTCCAGGTGTGCCTGGGGCCAGTCAGGGCAGAGCCTGAGGCAGGTGCTGAGGCCTCAAGCAGCTTGGGGGTTCTCCAGGAACTCAGAGGCCTCTGACAAGAGGCCAGCCAGTCTGTCAAGTGCCCCAGACTGAGGGGCCCACGCTGGTCCTCCCAGGAGCTGTGTGCGTGTAATGGCTGGTGGACCTCCAGAAGACCATTGGGAGATGGAATCAAGTTCCTTCTGGGCAGTTTTTAGCCATCACCCCCATGTCTGCTCTGCCAGCAGGCTAAATCCCGTTCTTGGGACAGTGCAGCATAAAAGTCACATGCAGAACCTAGAAAAGCGGAACTCCGGGTCCCCCAGGCTGGCTGGAGAGATGCTCAGGACCCTGCATTTCTAAGCTGCTCCTGAGGCTCAGAGGCAAGCAAGCCAGGGTGCGAGTAGTGCCCCTTTGCTTTCAACTCAAATACAGCTTCCACCAGGGCCCCCACTCCGTGCTGCCACGGTGGTGGGGACAGCTTGTCTACTCTTGCAGGTCCAGGGGTCTCTGCAAGCAGGAATGGTGACCCACACTTCTCCCATGATGTCCAGCTCAGAACATCTTTTCAGTTGAGCAGGTCTTCAGTAAAGGAAATTCTGGGTGACCCTGAGGGAACACAAAGGCCAGGTGCCCAGAGTGCCAGGGCTGGGTCTTGGGTCTGTCCTCACGGCCCAGGTACCTCAGGAGAGACTCCGGGACCTTTAGCTTACTAGTAAGAGCCGGGGAAGGGAGCCCAGTGGCCTGGCATTTTTCAGGGCAGAGTGAAGACCGAGCCCCCAAGATTTTCATCTCTGGGACCTCCATTCTGTCAGCTCTTAGCCTGTGGCCCATGTGTCAAGTGTGTTCTCCCTGGGGCCCAGGAAAAGTGGCTGCTATTGGCAGCATTTCATGTGGGCTCTGACTCTCCTGGCTGTAGGGCCACCTACAGCTGCTTTGCAATGGGTACATCTACAAACCTTAGTTCCTCTTCCTCATGCCACCGCCATGCCTTGGACTACCACTGCTCCTGCTCTCCACATGCCCAGTACCTGTGGCTCTTTGGAGAAGTGCACGTCAGCTGACTTCTACCTGTGAAGGGGAACCTGTATAATGGTCCAGTGCAGGGAAGGAGGAAGGAGAGCTGGTCATGCTTTTCCCTGGGTTGTGACAAGCTTTATGGGATTTTGGGAGTCCAGCCTCCTCAGGAGGAAACTCAGGCGTTGGTGGATATTGTTCCCAGCAGCCAAGCTGTGAGGCTTTTTGTGAATTGGCTTTGGGGTCCTTTCAGTGGAGAAAATTCCAGGGAGGCAACCAGGATCTGGGTGGCTGCTGCCTCCCCACCATATCTCCTGCTTTGCAATTGAGTGGAGAAGGGTATCTCCACTGAGTAGGGAGCAGGCCAGGGGCGGGGCCTCAGCCCTGCAGCTTCCCCAAGCAGGGGCAGTGCACCTGGCACTGCAAAGGCTGGCGGACCCAGTGGCTGGAGATGTTAGAGGGACTGAGCTCTCCTAACAAGGCCAGATGGTTCTCTCTGCACCGGGCACAGCACTAGTTTCTCCTAGGGCTGCTCCGAGTGTAGGTGAGGTATATTAATTGTACCAAGTGCCGGGGGTTTTGCAATGCTTGTCCTCTTCTGAATGCGACAAGCATTGGACAGGGGGTTGGTCACACAATGAGGACTGGGTCAGTGGCAGAGTGGTTCATGCTAAGGGGTGGAGGGGGGTCATCGGGTGATTGTGGGCGGGCTATCTCCCACGAGAATTAACTGATACTTGTTGCAAAGGGCTGTGATGGTGTCACATGAGCATGGGTGTCTGCCTTCCTCCTCTCAGGGATCTTCACAGCTCCGTACGACGGGCGCTACCTGATCACAGCCACCCTTACTCCTGAGAGGGACGCATACGTGGAGGCTGTCCTATCGGTGTCCAACGCCAGTGTGGCCCAGCTGCACACGGCAGGCTACAGGAGAGAATTCCTGGAGTATCACCAGCCCCATGGGGCCTTGCACACTTGCGGGGGCCCAGGAGCGTTCCACCTCGTTGTGCACTTGAAGGCAGGGGATGGCGTCAACATCGTGGTTACTGGAGGCAGGTTGGCTCACACAGACTTTGACGAAATGTACTCCACATTTAGTGGGGTTTTCTTATACCCTTTCCTTTCCCACCTCTAGGGCAGTGGGAAAAGGTAAGGGGAGAGTTGTGAGAACTGGAAAGCTTTAATATATTCACTTTGTGTAACTGGAGCACTGGTCTAGTTTTCTGTCGACATCCCACCACCTCTCTCTGGCCTTGGAGGCCACCACACCTGAGATCCTGGCAGGCAGCAAGGAGTGAAACAGGCGGCCACCGTCTTCTGTCTCTCCCACAGGCCCGCTGAAGAGTTGGACACGGCCCTACCTATAAGCCAGGTTCTCTCCTGCAGTTCTCGACACCCATCTCTGCCTTTGCCCCAAGGGGCCTGAGCTTGGCCTCCACGGTGCTATCCTGTAGGCCTAGGCCGTAGGATCACGTCCTGCTGACCGAGAAGCGGAGAGCTGCTGGCTGCAGGTCTGAGGCAGCGGGCTGGCCAAAACTGGTACCTGTGGCTACAGTCTTTACCAGAGAGCAAGTCATCACCAAATGTCTTTGTGTTTATTTATGCTGCATGCTGGAGAGAAGTTTAAACACTGAAGTGGCACGTGCCACCCCACAGAGACCTGGAGTTTAGGGTCTGGGCTGTCCCAGGTTTGGCTCACCACTACTCACCTGGGCCTCTGCCCAGCCGTGAAGAGATCCGAGAGAGCCTGTTTGTGTAGCTTGTTGGGCTCCTTGAGTGACATGTACAATTTAAGTGCAAAGACAGGGAGTGTCAATAAAGATGTAAAACCACTTAAACACTTCAAGTTACTTAAATCTGGTTCCTTATGGATTGACAGTTGTTGCTAAAAAGCAAACTGTAGAAGGGTAATTGACTTTTTTGATGGCTATAGAAAGCAAGCTTGAATAAATTCATCGCCACCATTTAACTTACCCCTCAGCATCCAAGATGTGTACTTTGTTCTTTTTTTGCTGGTAAAGACAGACCAGATGTGCTTGGAGGGCAAGGCCCCCATGCGAGCTCTGCAGCTGAAGGGGGGGCCTCCTCCAGGGGACGCTGAGAATTCACATCTAATTAGCAGCTGCCCGAGCTAACGAGATTGCTCGCTGCCCAGATCACACAGATGTGGCTGTAAGAACTCATGGGTTCCCAGGCAACAAGAGGCCCAACATAAAGTTGAGCACACACTGAAAGCTGAGATCATCCGAGAAAAGCAGGCGTCTTCCCATGGAGAGCACGCTCTGTTCCCAGGAAGCCCAGGCACGTCACGCCCTCACCAGCAGCCGCAGAAACTTCTAATCTAGCACACCAGACTTTAGCTTCAGGTGGTCTCTGCTCATCAGGTTGGTAAAATCTGCTGGTCAGCTAAGTGCCAGTAGGGGAGGCAAGTCCCCTACAACCCCAGGAAAGATGCAGATCATAGACACGTTTCCTTGGCCTGAATCAAGCCACCAAATCCTCTCATGCTGTAAAAATTGCTTTGAGTTTCCAGGGCTGCTTGCCAGTGAGATTATGGGGTGGCCCCTAGACACCGCAGAGAGGAGCCTTTTTCCTCACCTCCCACCCCCAGGCAAGGCAGAAGTGGCCAAGAGCCTGAGGGTTTGCTGTATCAGGATTTTAAAGTCTGGGCTTCTGTCCAGGAGCACGGGGGAGAGTGCCATTCTCATCCCATCTCTCCAGCTGAGGAACTGGCTAAAAGGTGGCTGTCAGAGTACCGCTAGCTTCCTAGAAATGACTTATGGAAAAACCCCCAGTGAAATGGAGCACGTTCAAGAAAACCCTGTTGGTGCACACACGCTTTTGCTCTCTCCCCCTCACAACACCTTGTAAAGACCTTAACCCGGTGCCAAAGGGGATAAATGTGCAATAGTGGGAAAGGCAGGGCTGTTCAGAGCAACAAGTAACATTTGGTCTTCCCCTCTCCATGCATTCTGACTCATTCAGTGAAAGAAGGTGCATTTCAGCTTTGTGTGTCCAAGATACTCAAAGTAGACGAAGTCTAATTACAGTAGGTCAAGATGAAATAAGAGGAAAGCCGAATCATGGTCCATTTAGGAGACAGCATCTTTCAAAAGGGAAAGGCTGAGAGAACACAAGGTCACCCGAGCTGGAGACTACAGGGGCTCTGGAGCACCCCTTCCAGAAAGCAACAGCGCTAAACTGTGTGCCTGTGAGTGAGGTGTATGAACTAAGCCCTCGGATTTAATCAGGCACAGGGTTACTACTTCTGAAGTAAAGAAGTAAGTGGTTGCTGAGGAAAAGCTCAGAGTAGTTCCTTAAGGTAAGCAGAGACAGGACTGGGATGTTTTTCCTCCCTGCATAAAACTTTATAAATGGCCACATTGAAATGATTGAGGAAAACAAAAAAACCAGAATGATCCCAGCAATAAAGAATGCAAATCAATGCAAATTGCATTTGAAATTATTTCCATGTTAGTACATTAATCTAGCTTTCTCAGTGACTGACTAACTGTTTTTCATAACTCATTTGTAATTTGAAAGGATCGGGGTATTTGTGATCAGAGAGACACTGAAGACTGTGCTGGTGTATTTGAAACGTGCCTCTGCATGGACCCACATCCACTTTCTAAGCATATGTGTGCCTTCCCCATACTGTCCTATCAAAGGGAAGTAAAGGGAAGCACACACACGAACTCCAAGGGGTGCCGAGTGCAGCGGAAGGAAGCTGCAGTTGAGACAGGCCTTCTGAGCGCAGGGATGGAGCCGTGCTGCTCCTCCCTGAAGTGCGTGGAGCCACTGGGGGTAAAAGCCAGTGCCTTTATAATCCACTTCCCTGTCTGAGCTCTTCCTTTCTCTTGCCCAAAGTACACCCCCCACCCAAGAGCCCTGGTTCCCTCTCCCTGATCTCTCACCCAGCCATGGCATGGCAAGCATGGAATGAGAGCTCTCCACACTTGAAGGCACGCTCTTAAGGAGGACTTTAGGGATTCAACATGTTCAGCATATGCTGCATCTGGCAGGGCCCAGCGATCCAAGGGAATAAAAAGATGCTCATTTAAATAATATGTGGGATGTGGTTTTTGATCTGAGTTCACTTTGACTCTCCTAAGCTGATGAAGACATCAGGATTGTTAGGTAGTGCTCATGCCGAGGAAGGGTTGAAGGAAAGGTGGGAGGGCTGTGAGCAGGGCCCTCAGGGACCCTTACGGGGCTGAGGGGTGGGATGGAAACAGCCTAGAGGACTCCAGTGAGAGCACACCAGAAATCACGCACACATGAATGAATCACTCCCTGGCATAACCTACAAAGGAAGAGGTCAGTCCCTGAGGATGTAGCCTCACTTGTGGAGTCAGGTTTTATAAAAATAAGCACCAAAAAGAAGTCCCTTCTGTAGACATATTTAAGTGTCAGCACAGATCAAAATGCTAATTTATGGAAATTAACATTTTCTGGCAAGAGTACAGAGAAGAGGGTTTAAATATCCTCTGAAGGAAAGAGTCAAATGCATTCAGTTTATGTTTGTTTATTGTTGTAACATTTTGTTTTGAACATCAAACACTGCACCAAAATATGAGCCATTTATCTTAGGACAATGGTCTTTGCCATAACTAAGAGTACTGGACTGATGTTTACAATTAATTTATGACAACTTGAAACTTATTGGTGGTACTGCCGTCTAAAAATCAAATATTTTATCATAGAGTGCAATTATTAAATCAAACTAAGTTTTCCCCTCCCTTTCCTACCTGTGAACCAAAACACAGTCTTCATCTGGAAAGAACACTTACTTGAAACAAAACCTCAGTTTTTAGCTACTTTCATTCAACCCGGCATGCTCTAAAATGGGAAAATAAGACCTCCTAGCATAAATATGATGATATTGAAAAGATGTTAAAATTCCCTGGGAAAGTCTGCTTTCACCAACTTACAAAAAGAGAGAGTTGACTTCTTATTTATCTGTCAAAGGTCTTGCCTGCACTTTTAAGAACACACTGTGGAAGGGCCGTGTGTGGTCTTATGGGCAAAAAGTATTGTACTTCCAGTCATGTACTGGCTGTTGTTCTCGGTGACTGTTAGCAGCTTTCATTTCGGGACATCATAGTAGTTAAGTTTTTTTGTTTTTCCAGTTGAAAACTATGCAGACGTGTTTCAGCACAGCAAACACGGGACTCACACACACACACACAGCGGCACGGCACGCTGCAGGCCCACATGTGCACTTCCTGATGCCTCCAAGGATACAGATGTTGATGCCACAGCTACATGAGCTTTAACATGCACATCGAGGCAGATGCTAAAGTCGGGCTGAGTTGGAAAGAAGGAAAGGGGCCAACCCATGGCCATTTCACCACTGAAGCAACGGAGAGAATGACTCAGAAGAGCCACTCTGCCTGCACCCATGATACCATCCATCACCAAAAGCAGCGTGAGGCTCACGCTTCTTCACTCACTCACTATTGTAAGAGTCTGTGTACAAACACACTCGAGGGCATCTCTCTTTCACAGAAAGAACATGTCATTTGTACCAAATGGCAATGGGTTTTCAGCACAAACTTAATACTTTCATAACACTATAGCAATAGTAATCACCTACTTTTCAGCAAGAGGGGCTCCTTTAAATAAGGAAAGAGACTCATCAATTAGTGTAGTACCCACTGGATCAATCTGCAGTGAAGTGACAAAGTTGTGCTTATGGACAATGGGACAAAGGAACTGGCTGCCCTCAGCAGAGGGCTGGGAGACCCAGGCTCCCAGGCTGAACCTTCTAAGGAGGCCCACATGTCCAGAGAAAAAGACTGTCTAGTCAAAAACTCTCTAAAGGACAACCTAAAAAGGACTACAGATGGTGGACATTAAGAGTTTCCATACTGCACATGTGCAAGGAGGCCCAACTAGGTTCCGATTAAGTACGTAAAGCTTATGTTCTTCTAAAGCAAACACAGTCAAGGACACACCGATGGCATCTATGAGATCAAGTAACTGCATGGCCATTCATTCTACTGGGAATTTAATTCAGTAACTGGGCAGAACTTCATACAAATATAACCTAGTTTCCCTAACCTACTGTACATAAATAAATTCATTAAACAATTAGACCTTGACCTATTTACGGTGGGAAGGTCTGCACTGGAGGAAGTGTGTGCCTTCAGGTTCCGCCACTGAGAAGCGCACTCAAGGGCCTTCGTCCTTGTTTCCGCATCCATCCGCGCCAGGAGAAACAGCTGAGCTACGTCGGGGACTTTTACGTCTCTAATCTGGACAAATAACCACCCCCATTTCTCCATTTTTACATTAGTTTTTTTTGGGGGTGGAGAAAACTAAAACAAGGAGAGCCCCCAGTACAAACACGGGGGGAACACGTGGAAATGAAAACCATCCTGAGGGGGGCAGTGCCTGCACCTGCAGCGCCCACTCTGCTCTGGAACTGGGCTCACTGCTTTTCACCTATAGAGGCCTGTGGTCACTTGTGGTCCCCCGAAAGCCTCCTAACAGTTCTTTAGACTTTAGTATTGACTTGAATGTCAACACCCAACCTCATCTCTCAGGGCTCTCTCAGCTTGCGGGACACAAGCCTTCCCTGGTGCTGTCTGCTCAGACTCTGGCGCGAGCTCATTACAACCAGGCTGAGAAACTGAGGGGCCGGCAGGGAACAGAAACCTTCCCGGGAGCCATGGCACGTGCACAGCTGCGTCTCCAAGGCCCTCCTGAAGCCAGAGCTCTCCTCTGCTGTTGAACCTACTCCCACTGTTGTTAGTCCTGTTCTTACAGACATCAAAGATACCCCTCAAAACTGTTTCCTCTGGCTAGGTTCAAGACAGAAGGCAATGATCTAAGTGGCTTCTCCTCCCTGGGAGCCCACATCTGCAGGGTGTGACGAATGGCCCTGGGCTACTGCCCCAGCAGCCATCCCATTGCGGAGCAGCAGGGAAGGCGGAGCCCACAGAGGAAAAGTGAGCAGGCAGCTTGAATCGACATCATTAACGGGACCCAAAGCAGTTCAGTGGACCCCGATCCCTTAATAAAGCCCTGGTTTTAGAGAGAAACACTTTGAATTGCCCAGTGGAAATTATAACACTTTACTTTGTGCAATATTTTGGTCCACTCTTAGTTCCTTTTTTCTGACTTTTAAATTATGCAACTGAAGGAACACCCAGCACACAACCTGACATAGAACGTGTGAGAGAACTGGCCGGTGACAGGAGCTCAGGCCTGGGACCTCAGGTCCGAGCTGCCCTCACTTCTCCCACTGGGGCACTGAGCTGCAACCCCACCAAGCTGGAAGGGTGAAGGAGATGGCAGTTCCTGCTCCAGGAGCTCTCCTTGTCCCTGTTATTGCCTAGTTGTCAACACCAGTCTTGCCACGTGCCTGAGGCTAGGACGGTAGCCTAGTGTCCTCTGTCCAGCAGAAGTGCCTCTCACCTTCCCTAGCTGCAAGGTGAGAGACTGAGGACCTCCCAGAGGAGCTGCCTCAGGCCAGGTCATCCAGGTCCACTTTGGGGATTGGATCTCGCCAGTAGCAGAAGGAGCTGAACTCTGGGCACGGAAAGGCAGAATTCTGTTCCTTACTGAGAAGTGGGAACACATGCTCCACGAGTTCACTCAGTCTGTGATACCTAGGAGAAGGGATCAGGGAAGAAAAGCACCAACGGTTACTGTGAGGTTAGTCTAAGGGCACAAGACTGCATGTTGTGCAGCTGGTTACTCAGATTCTTCAGATGGGTAGGATAAGAGACAGTTCTTCACTTCTTCCCAGGCAGACTTCCTTTTCCAAGTCTAGGAGAATCAGTGATCCCATAAACAGAGGAGAAAATACCCAGGTAAAGAGGAAAGCCTCCACAGGCAGGTGTAGTTCTGATACTTTGAGCGAGGCCTGATCTTTAGTACTAGTCTGTCCCCATTGTCACCCTGGCTACAGGGCACTAGGCTGAAAAATGGAAACACACTTACGATGACTTATTTCCTTTGGTCCTTTCTTGTATTAATTCACCCTTGGGGTTCACGGTGAATATTCTGCAGTCTGGAACTCCAACTTGTGTGTAAGCGTAGACATCCTGGAGAAGAAAACATCAAGCAGGGAGGTTAGAGAGAGAAGAAATCAGAGGCTGCTCCTCCAGTCCCTTGTGAGCCGCAACTGCACAAACAGAAGACTGTCACTGGAAAACACGCAGAGCCGGGCACGGTGGAGCTCTGCCACTGAAACTGAGCTTTCCACAAACCCAAACAAAAAGTGGAGCCAAACTCAAGACTGTGCTGGGGGATGCAGGACACAGGAGCACCAAGGAGATGCCGGGGCGCCCCAGAGCGAGAGGGGCCCCACTGCCTGCCAGAGGCAAGGAGGCAGCCCCTTCTGCATGTCTGGCATCTGAAAGCCCCTCCAAGGGGAGGCAGGTCAGAGAAGTGTTAACTAAGGGTGAGCAGTCATGCCGTGGGTCTGGGGCTGATTCAAGGGCATGACTTAGGACCACTTAGAAGATGAATCAGAACCACCTGAGGAAACAGGAATTGAAGACGGAGAAAGAGAAAGTGCCCTTCATCATGAGATTCTGGGGGCAGGTCTCCAGCAACAAGATTTCCCTGATTACTGTAAGAAATCTGGAACAGATAAAGGGTAAACCTATTTAGCAGAACGGGCATTTACTTTGCCTATAAATTCACTTGAGAATCGTGACAGCTACCTAATGTAACCTAAAAGTGTTACATTCCTCTCAATTTTATCCACCACATCAGAATGTGTGCCCTGAAGGAGACACTTACATTCGGACGGTTCCCAAAGGCAGCATAGAAGGGCTGCTTGCACGGGGCAAACAGGTTCTTGATATCATTTAGACATTCAATTTTGAATTTCTCTGGTTTCTTTTCTATCACTTCCCTAGGGGGGAGGAAAAGAATCAAATACAGTCACCAAATTCAAAATGGCAGTTCTTCCTGATGTATACAGTCCTGAAAAATTTTAGTGCTCACAACCACCCAATTTTTAAAATCCTTAGTAACTAGTATCTTTCTTTCTCCTTCTCTCCCAGTACATCTGATGGCTAAGAAAATCTGATGGGGTTTGGGGGAGGAGAAAATAACCACTCCTAGAACTTGACTTTCTTTGACCGCACTTGATGCAGAACAGGTGAGGTGTGACTTAGAATGCTATGGGGGAGCCAAAGACACGAGAAAGAAGCCCTGAAACAGATGCGAACCCTTCCAACGCGCCTGACACCCAGCCTCACACACGGTCCACCCAGGCCACAGCACCCCGGCCCAGGCACTCGGAAGGGCTGCCTGCTGGAAGGTACCTGTGGAAGGCGGAGAACAAGCTGCTGGGCGACAGCATCAAAGGGCCCCGGGGCAAGATCGTGCCCTTGTCATTGACCCAGTGCAGGTAACCACGGGTCATGTCGGCCATGCCAATGGCACGAGCAGAGCAGTATAGAAACTTGTAGCCATTCCTGAAAGAGAATGTGTCCTATTTAGACCACCGTACTTTGGCTAAAGGTGGGGGAAAAAAAAAAGCACTTTTCTTATAAAAGATCCAAGCAAAGATCATCTCATTTACTGTGAAAATCAAATTCTTGAATTTAGCAGGAAAATAGGATTATAAAGATTTCACCTCTCCACAGAAAAAGCCACGGGGAAAAATCATGCAACTAGGGATTATGCTAAGTTTATGATTTAATGTATCTTCAGCATCCAGCCCATGAAAGGCAGCTTATAGAACAGACAAAAATTATGGACTATCTTTAAATTGTCTGTTATAAAGGAAAGATACACAAGATCTTATTTATAAAGAGCATTTGCACAAGATATACCATTCTGTAAACCAAGGAGCAAAATTATATCTGGGTAACTGACATTATTTTCATATTAGGGTATTTTCAACTAATGTTTAAGATGCTGTAATTTTTCAAATCAGTTTAACTCATATGTATTGGGGTCCCACAAAGGCCATGGGCCATGGCACTGTGTTCTCATAGCATAGAAGACACTTGAGCTTTCCACAAACCCAAACAAAAAGTGGAGCCAAACTCAACACTGTGCTGGGGGATGCAGGACACAGGAGCACCAAGGAGATGCCGGGGCGCCCCAGAGCGAGAGGGGCCCCACTGCCTGCCAGAGGCAAGGAGGCAGCCCCTTCTGCAGGGTGAGATGTTTCCCCTGTGCATGCATGCATTACCTCCTCAAAGAAATGCCCAGTTTAAAAGTACCTAAGTGCCCACAAGTATCCAATTCATAAAGCAAAAATGAAAATCGGCTCTTGTTAACTTACAGCTAAAATCCCAATTACAGGTAAACTATAAATATAGGTAGTGCCGAAAATTCATAGCACTGAGAGAATGAGATGATGTGTTGGCTGCCACTTTTCTTTGTGTGAGGCTATAGGAAAGGAGTGGAAATAGCTGGATCATAAATACACATGACTGCTATTTTTTGATCTCAATCAAAGCAAAATTCTAGTTCACTAGAATACATTAGCAGGTAGGAGAGGAGACCTACTCGTTGATGGCGTGGTAGAGCTTTGCAATACCCTGGTGAGTCCAGTCTTTACCTAGCTGTGGAAGAATCTGTCCCAAGGCATCAGACCTAGGAGGGTAGAAGTAGGAAAAGATATTAGGAATCAAGCACTTAACACCCAAGTGTTTTCCTTTTTAGTTATACACCAGCTGCTGAAAAACACTGGGTGGAGGGGTGGGACAATCTACAGGGCAATTTGCAGTGAGGCAGTCTCCTGCAAATACGGCCACCAAGAGCATTCTGAAAGCAGACTCAGACGTGAGAGCCGGCTACTCATTTTCAGATAATTTACAACTGCATGCCCTCTTTTTCTCCTCCTTAATCTCAACAGCTTCTTGGTTGGGTTTTTTTTTAATGCCAGTATTTGGAGACCAAACAACTAAATCTTTCCAAAAGTTATTTTCAACATTACATTTGCATGGCTCCACCTAGTTCCTCCATCCATAAAATGACCCTGTGTGGACTGTACTCAGAATGCCTCAGTGTATGCGGTTTACAAAGCACTCCCGACGATGGCTGAGGGAACCTCCCTCCCCTCCCCGACTGCACGCTCGTCTGCGCTTCCTCTCCCTGCCACCCAAGAGCTCCTGCTTACTTGGTTATTGTTCCATCTATGTCAGAAATGATGATCTTGTCATTCCAGTTCCATAAGTAAATGGTCCCTGCACAGCGGCAGGTACCTTGATACTGGGTTGTAATACTAAACACAACATCATTTGGACCATCTTGGAGCTTCAGTTTTGCCTTTTATAAAAAGTAGAAGAATAAAGAAAACCACAGGGGCAAAATTTTAAAAACTGATGGAATTACAAGCAACAATCAAAAGTTACATTTTCCAACAGTATGTAGTCACTGAAAGATTGCCTAAAACATAATGTTAAGTGAAAAGGAACCTAATCTCCAAAATATAAACATACATATGTGTGTATGAATAAAGAATGAGATGAAATACATTAATATAATAACATAAATACAAAAAATATTAGCTGGAAACACAGTTTGAAAAAGAGTCTGAATGTTTAAAAAACACAACGGTGTCGACCATGCTACCACAGGCCTGGCCCAGTGCTTTCGAGTGGCTCTCTGACTGTGCTGGGCCCGGGGAGCTGCTGACTGAACAGCTTTGGAGTTCCAAGACACTTTTCTGATCCCCCAAACAAAAAACCTCTCTGCTCCTCCTACATACCTAAGATTGGGGACATAGCAAAACCATTTCACAACGAAAACAGGTGAAAAGCCGGGGAGTAAAAACAAACAGAAAAGGGGAAATGGTGTCTAAATAAGAACATTATTTCTCTATTACTGTGGCTCTCAAGAGATAGTGGGCAACCCAGTGATGAGCTAGCTGTGTCAGATTCATGGGGAAACAAGTTAAAAATACAGATTCCTCAGCTCAATCCTGGAAACTGAGGTGGGAGGCTGGGGGCGGTGGACATTTATATGAGCGTTTATATGACCACCAACTGTGTCGTGTGTGTTAACGCCTGGGACTGAGTGGACAGAGGAGATAGGCCAATGTACACTGTTACTAAGCTAATCTGACTAGACCCACATGAATACACACTACTCACGATCTGCTCTGAGGAGAGGCGGAGAGACTTTTTGTAAGAGGTTGTGCTGCTGTGGCTCGGGGGCTCCATGGGGATGGGGTCCATTTTGATTGATTCCTCAATCTCCTGGGACCCTTCATCACTGGATGAGTCATCCTCTGCAGGCCTAGTCAACATCAACCCAGTCACTGAAGAAGCAGTAAGCTGTCTTATCGATAAGAGCTTTGCATTTAGGATCAAGGGAAGAAAGAGAACCTCACTCCACTCTAGAAACAGGAACAGTTTTTCCCTCTGCTGCTCCCCCACACCCTGCTTCCATTCCTGAATGTTCACTTCGTGGAGGGGTAATGCCGCCTTCCCCCTCCCTCTCATGATTGGTCAGGGGTTACTTTCTGGCTATGACTAGGCGTTTTCTGCTATGACCAATGAGTGCTAATTGTTGAAGGAGATATGCATATTTCAAAAGGTAAGAAAACATAATTGCTTCTGTTTGTTTAAAAGACTAACAAGAAAGATTTTCTACACTCTGGTTAGGAGAAGAGGGAAAAGAGCAGGAAGAATCTACTATCACACAGACTACTCAACTGAAGAGGGAAGGGCGGAAGAAAGAATGTGTCTGGGGACAGTAGACACTGGCAGAGAGAGTGGGGTACACAGTGACACTTCCTCTAAGGGCCAGCTGATCTGAATGCCCAAAGGGGTGCTCCTTCTTCCACAGATGAGTCAGACCCACACAGATCTCTGAGCTTCTCTTCATTGTCTCCCCTTTTTTGTCTTCCAGGAAGTCAGGGAGCAAGGCCACGAAGGACAGGCAATCTTAGGGCTCCTCAATGCTCCCCCTTCCCAAAGGCCCACATTTATTTCACAGGCATCTGATTCCATGGCTCCGTGATGGAAGGAGCCGTAATATATATATTTACTCTTCAAAACAAATGATATTTTTTGGAAAAGCAGAAGTTATCATTTCCTACCTGAGTGGTACAAACAAGCCACTTATTCATGTATGGCTGCAGGAGAAAGATATTTTTGACTAAGAAACAAAATTGCCAAAATCAACTTGAATGCAATGACAAAAGCAGGGGTGGCTTAAATGCTGAGAGCTTGGAGGAAGAACAGGCTGCCCACCTGCCACTGGCTGGCTCCTTCATACTCGATGGAAGGTCACTGGTGGGCGGCACCTCCGATTTCCCTTCCTTAGCCTCTGGCAGCTAGAAAGGCAAGACAATAGTGGTAAAGTGCAGCTTTGCCACCTACTGACAAGAATTCATCAATGGTCCTTGCCAGGAATGAACAAAACTGCTTTCTGAACCCACAACTTTAAAATGCTCAAGAAAACAGACTCTCTCTAGTTTGAGCCAAAGGACAGAAACCTGAGATGGAAGTCACATGCTGCTACACAAAAGCTGTCACTACAAAGTCCGAAGAAAAAAATTTAAAAGACCACCATTTCGAGTCACAAACTGTAATACAAGTGGTCCACATTCATTAGGGCCACAGCACAGACACCAGGAGTACAGAACCGAAGTGACTGATGTCGCAGCCTCCTGTGTAGGAGGGTAACAAGCTCTTGCTCCACCTGGAAGGGAATGCAGCCAAGTGGGAAGAGCACAGGTGTTAGAGCTGAACTCAAGGTCAAACCTAGCAAAGCACTTCACCTCTTCATGCCCCAGTTTCCTTACCTGTACTCAAATATCTTATACTTTTGAGCTATTGTAAAAGGAAAAGGGGTAATATAAGTAAAGTAAAGTACCTAGCCTAGTACCTGCACATAGCAACTGTTTGAAATTGGTGATTATTATAGTAAAAGAGTATTATATAGCCCAAATGAACTTTTTGGGGGCTTGGCAAGGAGATTTTTTAATAAATAGAAGATTCACTTCTTTTTGCCTCATGGAAAGGATACCCCCAAGTTAGTTACCTGTTTGGTCATGCTTTCTCTTTTACGCCAAAACCACCAGCGACCGGATTTCTTTGGCATCTTATCTTTGACCCAGGACTCGACTGTGGCCTAGAAACAATCAACTTGGGTTAGTCTAGCAATCGGTTTGTCACCAAGTATCTGACTACCTTCTACTACTAGCCTGCAGGACAGTGCTTTATCATGAAGTATGAGCAATGATCTCCACACCTCCCAAACTCTGGAGTTTTTAACACCTGAAAGATGAACAGTGTCCTCTTTCATGGTAGCCTGGCTTCCTGGCAGATCTGTGGTATGAGACCAAGTGGTCAGACTACATAGGAGCTGGCAGGTGGGCTGCTCTCATGTCTCTACACTTGGAAAATGTGGATCTCCTGAGTTCTAAGGACCAAGTGGGCCAATGATGTCTTCTTGCAGGACAGATGCAAAGCAACCTTCAGGTCTACAAAATTAAGTTTATTAGCTACAATTTGACCAAACACACTGATGTCATGCTTTTGGTAGCCACATCACCCTTTTCTTCCTGGTTCTTTCCATATTAATGAGAGCAATTTTTTTCCTTCATTCTATATTTAACAATTAGTAAAATCTCTCAACTTTTACACACACTCAGAAACCAGTAAAAATATCTAGTAAAAATGACAAACATGTGACAGACCAACTAATTTCCTAGATTTGGGCATAAGAACATTTGAGTGGGCTCACAGAACTCTTTGAATCGTTTATAATATTAAATAAAACTTTGAAAAATACCCAATTGAGAAACATGCACATGTAGATTTTTCTAAGTACTAATGCTACAGATACCTTTGAAAAGGCAACAAATGTCAGATTATCCCACCTTAGGCAAACTCTTCTGGAACACTTGCAAGCTAAGGATCATGGGAGCAGCCAAAGCCCAGTTATAGTAACTGTCAGAAATAAAAATTGAGTAAAATCATTACACAGAATGAGGAATGAGGGAGAATGGGGTGGGGAGGGAAGGAAGAAAGAGGTAGGAAGAAGGGAGGAGAAAAAGAAAGAAATAATATAATTTTTTAAATTCTTTTCAGTAAAAAGATGATCAGCTAATTTTTTTTTTTTATCACATAAATAGTCTTTGCTTCAGGCCAAACTTCTCTGAACAGAGAAGAAGAAAAATCTACCAAATACCTCAGTTAAAAATGAAGCTGAAGCTTCATTGTAAAGTTATTGCCCATTACCTCAGTTATACAAAACGACATATTCTGTAGTAAGAAAAACTGTAAGTTAAAAAAGCACTTGAATAAAAGCCCTGCAAGAGTGTTTAACAATTACAAAAGCAAGAATATTTACCGGTTATATATCCGTATTACAAGGTTAGGATTGTCTATAAGTCCAGGGTTTTCTGCAAATTCATGGTAAGTAATGATATGCTCCATGAATTTTTCTGCAATATAAAATAATAATAATCATATAAACTCCCAAATGAGATTTTCATAATACTCTCTGTATTGAAGACTAGAACATAAAATATTTCCTTTAAAAAAAAACCCTTAAAATGAAATAAGTAAAGTTTTTCCCTAAGACAACAAAGAATACTTCTATCCCTTCTCTCTTCTACCACTCCTCCCCCAGGTAAAAATTAAAAAACAGGAGAAATGAGATATGCCAAAGACTTAGAAAAATAAACTTACAAGTATGGCCAGACAGAGAGGGAAAACACACACAGAAACACACTCTATAACTAATGAAAACTGAAAGTTTCATTCTTATCAAAGGGAGAAACTCTTTACTGGTAGGCAACTGCATAACTGAGGAATCTTTATGGGGGCCTTAAAGATTAAAGTGCATGCTACACTCGACAGAAAAACAAAACATTTTACAACGCTTGGAGAAAAAAAACACACATCAAAATTTGGCTTTGGGTCTGTCAAGAAATCCCAAGTTCCTGCAGAATGAATGAAGTTTTTGCATAAATTTTTGTACCCTGTTCTTAAACTTACACTGTAGCAGATCTTTGCTAACAGAAATTTTCCTCCTGGTAATTTGTATATTATTTACTTTTCTGCCTGCTCTGAAAACAAAATCTGCCTTTTACACAGTGTAAATCTTAATAGTTTATATAAATTGTAAATTTTCCATTTTCACTCCTTATATTTTTTTAAGGGAAGGCTTATGAGGATTATAACAATATGATCTGTTTAATTTTGTTCCCTGGACAAAACCATTGGCTATAACACACTCTTAATTTCTTGCAAGAGATAAAACAAAAGAATGGAATTAAGAGATGGAGAAAAGAGGTATACTAAGCACCCTAAAAGAAAAATATTTAGGCTACACAGTTTAGGCTCAGGTGCACCCAGTCTGCCACATACAAGCCTTCAGATTCTCTGAGGGTAATGGAAGACAAAAGATGATGCTAGTCATGGAAAGAAAATCTTTCCTTAGAGGAAAATCAAAGGCCACCAGTCAAGTTGAAAAAATACTAAGAATTTAGTTTTACAAAAGAAGAACAAACTGGCCGAAGAATTTGGGACAGATGCACACACGGTGCTGGGCCCCCATGAGATGTCAACCTACCTCTGCTAAGCTTCTTCCTCCCTCTTGAGCAATTTTACTCTCCCCGGCCAACTCTCAAGACTGAGAAAGTAATCCCTTTTACTTTTTGCCAAAAGGACCATTCATTTACTCAGTGAACAATTGATTTTTGATGTCAAACCCTGCATTCATTTCAAGGCTCAGTGCTTTCCAGGAGGGAAATTGGGCCCCAGTCCCACAGATATTTCAATAACTTCACAGATGAGAACACTGACTCAGCCAGAGCTGACCTGGCCGCTCAGCGAACAGGGCGGCCCAAGACCTCTCACTCTCTTACTGTCAAGTGAGAGCCTTCAAGGCCTACTTCCTCACCTAAGCCATTTATGTGAAATGTCACCCCATATGAGGGATTTTAAGTGAGGGACTAAGGGTCTTACATTAAAAAGAGATACCTGTTACCTGCTCAAGATCATTAAAGGATTTAATACCTGAATTGGCTCAACAGCAGGTTTTCAATCAAATGATGACCAGGCTGCTTTTTTCAAAGTGAAGACACAGCACAATTGCCCAGCGTACCTTTAGAAATTTCTCCATTCTCACTGAGGCCCCCACAAAGGGAGAGGGTGACATCGGGCAAGTCCATGGCAGAATCCGAGAGGCACTCAGTGCCACTATCAGCGGCTGCACTTCCCACGGACTGTGGGGACTGGGAGCCAGAGAGCGTGTCAGACTCGGGCCACTGCCTGGAGCCAGGATCTGATTCACTGCAGGCAGGGACAGGGAGGAAAAAATTTGCTTTATTAAAACTTCTTGTATTCCTAGCTTATGACATGGTTCTCTGAGAGCTTAAACCAAATAACAAATCCCCTTTAAAAAGTAACAGACTGATCTACAATCAGACACAGCTTTTCTCTCATAGTTCAGAATCATGTCAGAATGACATTAAAAATAACCTATCAGCACCACTAGGGAATTAACCATGAATACAGTAAATGTCACAAAAATTGCTCTAAGTTGTTCACAATAATACAAACATTTCAACCACAATCTTTCTGATCCTAATTAAAGGAGTAAAAGAGTTTTAAGCACTCATTTGTATTTCTGTGATGAAAATGACAGGGTAATTAAGAAAAATCTGATTTTGGAAACCTTCTCATCCTAACTTCCTAGAAAATGCTGTGGTACTATATACATCCTGTAGAAAATTACCATAGTCAAAGGCTGTATTATTTTTAAAAACAAGGCTTTTCAAAATTCATCTGTTACTCCACAAAATAAAATAGATATTAAGAGAAAATTTCAGGAGGCTAGACCCACCACAGAAAGAAATGTATTAAGAAATAAACTAAAAATGAACTGTTAGAGTAAGGGCCAAAAATAGATATGAGGATATTCAATATTTTCACTTTTCTAGATGATAAGGCATGGAAGCCAGGTTTTCAGAAGGTAATGCTAATACTTTGTAATAGAACAAAAATTTGAGAGAAAAAAGAACAAGGAAACAACACCTTAAAGTTTATTAGTCATGAATGCTTAAATGCTCTATACCCTTTGAATGAATAATGTCACATTTATTGTTCTAGAATTTTCAGATTCTTTCTTTCACTCAGAAAGCCAATACAGTTAATGTATGTGACCAATATACGCAATCCACTGTAGTTGTAAGGCCTTCAGAAAAAAAATCTCAAATTTGAACTGTAGATGGCAGCAGAATACATATTTATCATTAACTAGAAAGTTTCAAAAGCTAATTTTGCATTTGAACCAACAAAAGATTTAGGTTTTTGGAAATGTTCTATCTTAATAGCAATGTACAGCCATATTACAATACTGAAGTTAACTCAGAATGTTCTCTTCCGCAGATGGTGAAAAAGCCAAAGCCCATATAAGGCGGGAAAGCCCACTGCTCTGCTGGGGCTAAGGTAAAAACACCAACAGCATTCCTCGCTAGCACCAGCACACAGCTGGATCCCTTTATAATTAGGTGTAGCCACGCGACCAGATGACTGAGTTGTTGATGCGGACAGAGCGGGTGGGCTGTGCCCTTCCAAGCCTGGCACCTGGAAGTTAACCCATGTGATCCTCTCTCCTTTCCCTGTTAAGGCCCTAAGGAAGTGGTGGGGCACGGTGGAATCTCAAGATGGAAGGGGTTTGTGCTCCTTAATCGCTGTGTGCAAGGCCTCCCACCAAACAGCAGCATTGGAATACAGTTGACCCTTGAACAACAAGGGTACGAACTGTGCAGATACACTCATACATTGATTTTTCCCAATGGAAAGTCAGCCCTCCATATCCCTGGGTTTCACATCCATGGATTCAACCAACCATGGATTAAAAACAGTATTTTCTGGGGATATGGAGAGCTGACTATATGCACCATCTTATACACCATCTTATAGAAGGGACTTGGGCATCTGCAGATTTTGGTATCTGCGTTATGCCTTGGAATTGGCTCCCTGTGGAGGGATGGCTGTGGTTAAGTTTTTGGGAAGTCAAAAGTTGTATGTGGATTTTCAACTGCATGAAGGGGAGTGCCCCTAACTCCCCCTCCGTGTTCAAGAGTCAACTGTATTATCACATGGGGGAAGCCACTGCGGTCTTGAGTTTTATCAGAGTAGCTAGTGCACTCTAATTCGTATGGGGAAGACACCATCTGACTCTGCATGTCACCAAATCCACAAGGGTGATGTGATTTAAAGTTTAATGATAAATACTGGATAGTTAGACAAGAACACACTGTAACAAAACACATGCTTATAAGCATTGCAAGAATTTCACTATCTTTATGTATGTATAAAATTTCTCAAGAAATAATCTGTTCATGAGGTAAGAACCTTACCTGGTGATTAGCAATGATCCTAAACAGTAAAATTATAACAGTGCACAGTAAGGTCCCATTGCTTTAGTCACTTTCCCTACTTTTCAAAAGGAAAACTAAGAAATTTATCTTAGGACTCTGATGTAAGTAAATGACAAGGGCTGAGAAATCTGAAAAAAAGTGCTAATTCTAAAACAGCTTACATTTTAAGTTTCTCATTGAACAAAAAAATGGAGCAGTTTGTTTTCTCACCTTAAAAATTCAAATATTACTTTAAATGAAGTTAACATTTGAGACAAACTTAGGCAGGTAGAAGGAAGAAGTTTAAAGACCTTCTAAAAAATCTATAAAAAATTTAAATACCTTCATATCAATCCCATCTTTCTACTTTAAATAAACATTTAATGTTTTCAAACAATTAAAAGTATTTAATGATGTATGCCTATGATTAAGTATATTCAAATCATACTTTCCATGGGGAAAATTATTTTGTTTGTAATTAGAGTATATTGAAATGGAATTTCTCTAAGAATGAAAATGAACTTGGGAAAATAGTACAAGTATATCCTATTGGAGGTTTTAGAGTCATTCAAGAGGAAAATCGTGAGGGTGAAGGAGAGGAATGAAAGGTGAGAGTTCTATGGAATGTGGGGTGTATGGACCATCTGGAATGGCACCTCACCACACCCAGGCTCGAGTTCAGAAAAAGCCTGGGAGCTCAGACTGAGGGAGTGAAGCTATTTTTTGTTAAAATATTTTTCAATACAGTTACATTACCTTTAAAACACATAAGAAATGAGACAAATGCTGATAAATTTTCTTAAGCCTGCTGAGTTTGCATTAATGACTCAGCGTAATAACAGTGCTAATCTGAAGTCATATCCATTGGCATAAAATACGCTTATGTAGGTTTAACTAGTGTACTTCTTTCGGTGCATTAAAAATTTCCTCATAAAAATAGGCGTTAGTTTCAAATCACTGTAGTCGAAACAACATGCACAATTTCTGAATCTTCTAAATCTGAAACAACCATCTAATATAGCTAAAGGACATCATCATCTTGCTCCTTTTTCTCAGACAAAATGTTTTGCTCTAGAAATAGCTAGACTATTGCAGAGCTGTGCACCCTTCAATATACAAGGAATACACTACCTTTTAGGAAAATAGAGAGCTGCAACTTCAGGTTCTAGAGCCTTTAAGTCATCCAGGTAAATATCATCAGGTCCCTGGTGTTGGCTTCTCTTGTGGACACCTGTTTTTTTAATAAGAAAAACACATCAGAGACAAGAACTTAGTTATTCCTCATTTACAACTCTGGAAGAAAATAAAGGTTTGCGAAAACTGACCATGATTTGAATTGGGCTTTATTTTTAAAAGTGTCAAGCAACCTTTTCACTTGTGTTGGTTCTCAAACATTTATGCCAATAGAAGTAAAATTCAGTGTTACACACAGAATAGCTGCTCAATAAACACACACTAATTTATTCATTCTTTCATTTGTTGTTACCTGAATAATCCTAGCCCCTAAAAATAATTTATATTTGATCAAGTATTTTTTATAATTATAGTACAATCAAGCATGACCAAACTTGATGAAATCACTGGCATTAAGAAAGAAGACATTATTCTAAAAACATGAAGAAAAGGTTGTTGGGGAACAGGACATTCACATGGTGCTAAAACATTACCTTCTAATTGCAAAAGGACAAAAATCCTTTACAACAAATAAATTTGGCCCACAATACCACAGATGACTGATTACATTTAATATCACTAATAGTGAGACATTATGAAATGTACTATTAAGTACTCAATATATCCCATAAAGTAATCTTCAATTCAAAAATAAATAATATGTAACCCAAACTAATTAAGCCTCTAGTTCTGTACTGCTATTGCTGACTACAGTAGCCACCGGCCACATGTGGCTACTGAGAACTTGGACTGTCCTACTTTGGTGTGAGGTATGTAAAATGTGTTTAAGAAATGCAGAAAATATGCCAGGTTTCTAAGATTTACTTTATAAAAATCAAAATCTCTATAATTTTTATATTAATTACATGTTAAATTTATAATAAGTTGGCTTTACTGGTTTAAACAGAATATATTACTAAATTCAATTTCACTTGTTTACTTTTTACTCTTTAAATTTGTGAGAAGACAAAATTATATATGCAACTCACATTACATTTGTAATGGATAGAGCTAACTTCCAGTTGAAGGAAATATGAGGATGTGACCTTGAAAAAAGAAAACAATTGGATAATGTAGGAAACTGTATCAGACAATTGGCTGGGCTCTTCAAAAGGTCAGTATCATGAGTGTAGAGGAGGAAAAAGGTATAGAAGTGTGTGTGTGTACGTGTATAGGGGGTATTCTAAACAAAAAATACTACATGAACTTAGATGAGATCTTGGTTTAGGGAAAAAAATCAGAAAGCTATTCGTGGAGCATTTAGGAAAATATGAATATGGTTCAACATGACAAATGTACTATGGTTACGTAGAGAATCTTCTTATTCTTAGAAACTGTACCTTCTTAGGATGGTGAACAAACAATACAATATACAGTTGATGTATTACAGAATTGTACACCTGAAACCTATATAATTTCGTTAACTAATGTCACCCCGATAAATTCAATTAAAAAAGAAAGTGTATATTGGAGTAAAGGTGAAATGACATAATACCTGTAAACTGGTTTCCAAAACAGCTTAGAACAATAAAAAACTTTATGTGTGTGAGTGAAGACACAAAAACACAGTGATAAAGTGAGAGTGAAAGTGTGCCAATGTGCACAAAACTTTTCAGAATAAAAGGTTGGGGGCAGGGGAGAATGAAGCTAAATGCAGGATGGAAGCCACTCTGTGTTCTTAACTCTAGTCAGTTCCTACAATATGATGTGCTAAGGGCGGGGTGGTCAGAATTTCCTAAACAAAACATTCACTCTGTAAAATGGTTCTCCCCCTTTAACATTTCACCAAGTAGAACACGTGATTATGGGCTTTTGGTTTGAGAACTGCTGATCTATGAAAGAGTAAGGTGCCAAATTAAGCCGGATCATCAGCTAGATAATCACACTTGGCCACAAATCCTTTTAAGTAAGTTATTTCTAAGTAACCCTGAAGGTACATACTTGTAGTGAATATTTTTATTAAGTCAGTTTGTGATTATCCATCCTTTGGGGTTAAAATTTTTAAAAATGGAAGTAGATATCTGGCTATATGTGACAATGAGTATTTTTAGGGAAGGTATTTACTTCCCTAAAAATAGGATCCAAGGCTAGTTTTCAGATGGTATGTGTTTTGGCTCTTACTGTATGTACCAAATATCAATAAATAACTATATTTTAACTAGGAAGAATATTCTGATTTATTAAACCTTTATTCTGAAAATGAGATACAGCTGTGAAGCTGAGAGCTGAACCCTATCTTCTGTTTCAGAGGGAAATAATCAATGAAAGAGAACACATGCTAATAATTAGTGTGCATTTATCTATTCACCTCATGTTATTGGAAAAAATGTATTTATTTTGGCCTCAACTGATTAGATGTTTTAGGTGAAAATATTTTTCTCTAGTATACTTTTTTTGTTTAAACGTAATTTTTTAGAATTTCACTTCACTTTTATTAACACATCTAGTCAATAAAGTGGTTAATTTTACTCATGAACGTATTTAATTTTTTTTTTCAATGAGGGCTTCTCATAGGCCTACTGTGCAGCAACAGTTGGGGGAGAGCAGGGAGAAAGGCAGAGTCCTGCTTCAGTGGATCCTGTAATGTGATCGGGAAGCCTTATCAAACAAGCAATCCTACTCGGTTCTGATCATGGAATACAAATATAAAGGTAACCATCACATAATATTTGAAACAGTGAAATAATTTACCATCTAAAATTGGAGTACCTGATGCCAAATTTAAAAAGAGATTACCTTTCTTCTTTGATGGTGAGTCCACTTTAGCTGCTGGTTTTGATTCTGAGGGAGCCTCCACTAACGACGGGTTAGGAAGGTGGTCTGCATCGAACACAGATGAATTCTGAGGCTCAAGGGGAGGCTCGAGAAGTTCGGCAGCGCAAGCTGCATCGCTCATATGCTTACACGGGGCTCTCGGTTTGGGTTTCACTACAGTACAGACCGCTTCTGCCATGGATGCATCCTTCTCAACTCCACTTATGAGGTGGTCCTCGCTGGGAATTACCCGAAAATGAGTATTTTCTGATGGTGTAATTGTAGCTGTCCTAGGATGATGGTCAGATCTCTCTCTTTTGCTGACCTAAAAAAATTGAATTGTTTAAAAATTAAACTACTTTCAAAGGTGTTTGGTTTAGTCAATTTCTTAAGCTGGATGCAGGTAAACGTACTAATTTTATTTAAACACCACATTCAGTAAATACATTATTTTGTATGTGTGATATATTTCATAATTAAAAAGTAGGAAAAACTAATAACTGTATTTTGTTCAGTATCATATTTATAAAAGTTATATTTATAATTGTTCTATGAAGAGTTCGACACTGGCGAAGACTAAGGAAATAAATGGCGATTTTTAAGATACTGAGGGGGAGAACATTCATTTTCAGGGAGAAAACGTGAGTGCTACAGGAAAGTCAAGCCCTGCTTTGACTCTCTCCAGGCTCTGTTACAACAATGTAGGATGTCAACTTATAATGTTGTACACGTGAAACCCATGCTATAAATCGATGTTACCTCAATTAAAATACAAAATGCCAGTGATAAAAAAAGTCATGGGGATAATGCACAGCACAGGGAATAGAGTCAATAATATTTTAATAACTAGTATGGTGACAGATGAATAGAGTTACTGTATTGGTCACTTTATAAAGTATATATCAATGTTCAATCACTATGTTGTACACCTAAAACTAACATATAATGATTATCAACTGTAAAATAAGTTTAAAAAAAACTTAAAGTTGGGTTAATTCATACACACAAAATAAAATAAAAAGTCTCAATATATGAATAAATAAATAAGACATGTTATCTTTCCAATTCTTTCTTCTTTCATTATAAGTTGTCAAAAAACAGGTTTCACAATAAATTTCTTATTTAAAATTTCAGTGTGAAAATGTTAGTTTCCTTTAGGTACCTTTAAAATTTTCTTTACCATAGTGTTAATTAACAATCAACATTACTGACTAAATAGAAACACAGAAAATAATGCTAGATTCCTTTTGTTGTAAACAGTGCCAACTTGAAACAGTGAAAAATATTATCTTTGAATTGACTTATGTGACCGCATGAGGGCACTAGCATCATTACGTTCAGATGGGCTCGGTCGGATAATTACTCCTTTACTCAGGGACAATGAACACACTCCGTAGGCAAGTAAACCCTCATACCTTGGTGGATTCTGGGAACCCGCCCCACGTCCACTCCATGTGCGACTCGGACCTGAGCAGGCTCTCAGTGGGCTTCACCTCCAGCTCTGAATCGCTCTTTGGGCATGCTGCTGGGGAATACGGGCTGCAAACACAGGACAAAGAAATGAAGTGACTTTAAAGTTGAGAACTTCAGTGTTGCTGAGCTCGACAGATTGAAAGAAACGTTAAGTTTGAATGTATCAACTGTATCCTGCAGATATATTCTACTATAGAAAATATTATTTCTTCTTCTTAAGTTTTTTAGTAATAATAAAAACAATGCCAACTAGTATTTTATGGTGGATTTGCTGGGTCCTCTGTAAACATTTTCTGTGCACCATCCCATTTAATTCTCACGAGAAATAAGAAAGGTAATTTTACAAGAGAGGAAATGCATGAAAAGATGGATTAAATTAACACTGCTACATGAGGGAAACTGGACTTCAACACAGAACGAAGTGTGACTGCACGTTTCTTCATGATGTTATCCGCATACATTTAGTTAATAGTTGATACTAAAAGATTAGAACTTAAGAACTATGTACGGTGGCCAACACAGTGAGAGTAAGTTAGATCAAAGTTAGGAACACAGTAATTATTGAAAGAAAAAGTCCACATTCATATTTAAAGCACACATTCAGTGTCTCACAGTATGAAAGTAATGGGAAATACCATTACTGTCCAATAACAGGAAGTTATTTAATATTTCTTTCCTTTAAGAAACCGAGAGATTTTGAAAATACTTACTTGTCCAAAGGGGACCAATCTCCATCGGATAAGGGGTAGTGATCTCCAGAATGGAAGACCAAAGGGTCTTTATATTCTTCTTCCTTTAAGGAAGCATTTGAAGATCCTCTGTGAAGGGGGAAGAAAAGAAAGGCAGGCACAATGACACTATGTCAGCTTAAAAAATCCCCCAAATCTACTGACATACCATCATCTAAACAATACAAATAAAAAAGGCCAAATGATTAATAACCCTATAAGGACAATGTGAAAGAGAGGAGGGATTCACTGATGTCACCCATCATACCCTGCTACTTAGATATGGGATAAACAGAGGGGGAAAGAAAAGATGTGATTAACAATTCTTTTTTTACTTCTCTTAGGGATAACTCATTGAAAGGCTAGAAGAAAACTGAGGATTTATGTATATGCATTCAATCTTTACAAATATGAGGTAATAATATCCTATTTTAGATATTAGGTAATTAAGAATCTGGAATTTAGTAACTTGCCTAAAGTAAAAAAAGCTAGTAAGCCGCCGGATTCAAAACACATAAGCCCTTGTTCTTTCTACTACACTCCCCTGTGTATTACAACAAATATAAGAATATCAGCTGAAGAGCTATGGCTCAAAAATTTAAAAATACGCTAAAAAAAACTCCTAACAACCAGAACTTATTTTTTCTGTTTGGTTCAAGCATTACCTGAGAACTTTCTCTTTCCTGATGATCTACATGATGTGGGGATGTGTGAAGATGATATAAAAACACAACTGACGTTCTCAAAATTCATACACAGACCTTGATGGCTGACCTGATGCTAATAAGGTTTTAATTTGCTTTACCCTTCGGGTTTCTTGAAATTGCAGAGTTAACACAACTAACTTGCCATATAACCTTAAAACATCCCTCAGAAGCACTGCCCGTTTTCCATCTTTAGCTGGAAACTTATCACTTGTCCTATTTCACAAAGTCATTGGGAGATTAATGTGGCGTGTCACACTGAAAACTCTGAAAAGTGTAAAGTACAAAAACTGGAAAAGTGTAAGGCACTGTAAGTGTACATGTTTAATAGCATCTTATAGAAAATTCATAGCTGTACCAGAATATTAAAGATGAGATCTATCATTTAACTTGCTAGACTAAAAATAGGTCTATAAACTAGTTTATTAATTTTAATATTATCTTTCTTCTTAGATGGAGGTGTAGGTACATACACTTTGCCTCCTCCTCCTCCTCCTCGCAGAATATTACCTTTCTTCCTTTATATCTTAATTTCACGTGCCCTGCTTTACCACTAACTCTGACATGTAAGAGTTTTTCCACACAGCAACGCCTTCTAATTCAAGGTTTTCCTACTCTCATCTTCTTTTGCTCAGAAGAATTACACTCTGGCATCCACCCTCATTCAAGGGGAGAAAAACATACACAGTGGTACCTTGGTACTTGTAAATTCATTCCAGAACTTGTGACAAGTGCCCAGCTGAAGAGTACTGAACCACTACGGGGTGGTGTCCTGATTCATACAAGCTCTAGCACATGTGACAAGTCCTGAGCAAGCACCAAGTGTTGACACATTTTTTTCCTTGTCAAAATGAGAGCAATATAGAGTCTGAAGAGTTCTGAAGCCAAAGAATACTGAGATATGACTATACTTGAAAAAGGCAGACATCTAGGTTACAATACTCTATTTCTTAAGAAATAAAAAAATAAAAGCTGAAAGGGAAAAATCAGATGCTTATGAACCATCCTTATTTCTCAAATTTAAAAGGACAGTACATCCTGGCCTATCAATATTCATATATGTGTATGTGAAAATGGTCTGAAAAGAACAATGTAAAAGCTAAACACATTTTAATAAAAAAATTTTGGGGACATATTTTACTGCAGCATAAGAGGTAATCCAAGAAGAGTTTAGCAAAACAAACTAGATTCAATAAAATACTGAAAGGGAGAAAGAGAGATCAGGCAGCATTAAGAAGTGACAACCTCAGGATGACATGAAGTGATCTTCTCTGGGCATATCCTGACAAAAATAGAGCCCATTAGTTTACACCCGTTAAGAGTGAAGAAAAAAGTTGCTAATGTTTAGGTCCCTTTCAGTTCTAGGACTCCTTAACATAGGACTTCTAAAAACCTGCTCAAACACTTTCAAAATGGCACATATGCCTGAGAACAGGCGACCAGGCAGGCAAACTAGGACAGAGTAACTTCAAGTTCATGACAGGAGGCTACAGGGAACAGACATACTAGAATGTGAAGAAAATAGTATGAACGTTCATTTTACCTATGTTGAAACATAGGATAAATATATGCATTAATGCTGAAGAACAGATGATTTGCAGCATGATAAATAGTTCAACACCGAGTCAGGGTTGGTGGGGTGACAGCTTCAGTTGTTGAAGTTCATAGTAACTGTATAGAGCACTTCAGCCTTCACAGATGCACCTCAACATCATGTCATCAAATTCAACATTACTTGATAAACCAATTATCTTTCCTATTCAAAAACCAACAGAGAATAGACCATATATATACAACTATGAAAATCCACTGAATTTGCATACTTAAGACCTATGAATATTATCGTGTGTAAATTATACCTCAATTTTATAAAACTCCGGAGAAAAATCAATATAAATAGACTAAATTACTTATGTGGAATAAATTAGAAGGTCGAAATGAGTTTTAAGTCTATTTAAATGGTAGCGTGTAAGAGATAAATGGGGTTGATAACTACAATGACCAAAGGTCACTAACTCTGTTAACAGTATGTTTATCCTCAACCTTTGCACAGTACTGGTCAATAAATTTCAGTGTGACTAATGATCTGAATTTGCATTTGGATATTTCCCATAAAAGATACCTCATAACGGAACTGGAAGGACCAAGCAATGTTCCTGTCTACTGTGACAGAAATGAAGAGGAGAAAGAGCAAGGAGCAAGCTGTAAGAGTCATGTCACCAAGAACACAGAGGGTACTCTGGAAGCCAGTAACTAACTAAATCAGGAGATGAAGCACGAAGCCTCAGGCAATAGATGCTGTCTGGGAAAAGTCTTAGGTTGAAATGAACACGGGGTACATATATCTTTACAAGTATGTGTTTTCATTTTTTTCAAGGTAAAGACCCAGAAGAGGAATTGCTGGATCATTTGGGTATGTCTGGAAAAAAGCCCAACCATTCTTAATAGAACGAGAACAGTTTGCCTGACATTAATGTAACCTGGCAGCCAAGAAGAGTGGACTAGAATGCACATGTGTGAACAATGATGACTTCACTGTGCTAGTCGGCGGGGGCAGTAGATGCTGTTGAGTGAGTATGTGTACTGTGTGGTCATCACATCCAAAATGACTTGAGCAAGTAGAGCAATGAATCTGCATCAAATTTTGCTTTAAGCTTGAACATTTGTCTGTGGAAACTCTTCAGATGATTCAGAAGGCTGCAGCGATGGGCAACGGGTGATTGGCAACTTTATCACCACAATGCACCTGGCTCATGCATAACATTGTGAACAGTTTTTTGGCAAAACATCAAATCACCCAGGTGCCTCAGCCTACCTACAGGCCATATTTGGTGTCCTGTGACTTCTGGCTTTTCCCAAAACAAAAATCACTGGTGGAAGGAAAGAAACTTCAGACTGTCAATGAGATTCAGGAAAATATGATAGATCAGCTGATGACAATTGGGAGAACTGTGTGAGGTCCCAACATGCCTACTTTGAAGGAGGCTGAGGTGTCACTGTCCTATGTACAATGTTTCTCATATCTTCTTTAATAAATGTGTCTAGTTTTCATATCACAAGGCTGGATACCTTCTGGACAGATCTCATATAGTAGCTCTAATCCTAGTTTTTTATAGACCTCCATACTATTTCCCATAGTGCCTGCACTAATTTACATTTCCACAGTGTACGATGGTTCCCTTTTCTCCACATCCTCTCCAAAACTCGTTATTCTTGTTATTTCATATCTTCTTGATAACAGTCATTCTAACAGGTGTGTAGTGGTATCTCATTGTGGTTTTGATTTTATTTTCCTAGTAACTAGTGATGTTGAACATTTTTATATATCTTACATATATATACATACATATATGAGAACATACATCTATGAACATACATATATATGTATGTTCGCTGCATCATTATTACAATAGCCAAGACATGCAAACAAATGAGTCCACCAAAAGATGACTAAATAAAGATGATGTCACACACACACACACACACACACACACAGTGGCATAGTACTCAGCCATAAAAAGAAGGAATATTACCATTTGTAACAATACAGATGGATCTTGAGAGTATTATGCTAAGTGAATTAAGTCAAATGGAAAAGGACAAAAACTATGACTTCACTCATTGTGGAATATAAAACAAAAAGTAACAAACAAACTCATAGATACAACAGAATGGTGGTTTCCAGAGGGGAAAGGGGGTCTGGGGAGGGTAAAGTAGGTAAAAGGGATCAAATATATGGCAGCAGAAGGAAACTAAACTTTGCATGGCAAGCATGCAATAAAGTATACAGCTATTATAATCTTGTACACCAGCAAATTACATTGGTTATTAACCAATACCCCAATGAATTTAAAAAAATCTTAGGTTCTTTGCACTGAACTCCCAGATGTAACTTGTAAAGCAAGTCCATTTTTGTGGATTAAAAATAGAGGTTCCCTGCTGTTACTGCTGGGTATTTGATACATTCCTATCAGTGCCATGTTTCATATATTTGCACTCAACATCGTGCTACAGCATAGCCCAGTCAGAAAAGTCTCTCCCCTCCAACAGGCTCTTTATGCTTAGGTCTATGTTTTGAATACACATATACATTCTCTAGAAGGACAAACAAGGCTTTTGTATTATATTTAAGCCAAAAGTCCAAATTTAGGAAGGGATAGAGATTCACTAGGTACAGCTTACACAAAGCCCTTTGTAGTTTAAAGCTCTCCAGGACTTCTGGCAAAGATGGAGGCGTAGGTAGACACACTGCGCCTCATCATACAACCAAAATACTGGCAATTTAGAAACAAAATAACAACCAGAACTGACAGAAAATTGAACTATATGGAAGTCTGACAACCAGGGAGTTAAAATAGACACACTCATCCAGACCGGTAGGAGGGGCGGAGTTGGGCAGGTAGGCGGAGAGGGGTTGCGGCAAAAAAAGTGGTGGCACTGGGCCCACAAGGCAGCAGCAAGCAGACCCTAGGTGCGCAGGCCGCGACTGGCAGACCCCAGGTGCAGGGCAGCAACAGGAAGACCCAGCATGGCAGCAATTGTGAAGTACGGCACGGGAAGGAAGGCAGCTGGCTGACCAGGGAGTCCCCCATTTGCTTGCAGATAAACCAGGCAAAATTGGAGAGCAAGACAGACCTCACAACCCAGGGTCCCAGCACAGGGAAATAAAGCCTCAAAACACCGATTGAAAACACCTGTGGGGATTGAGACAGCAGAAAAGATTCCCAGCCTCACAGGAGAGTTTGTTGGAGAAACGCACAGGGTCCTAGAGCATACAAAAGCCCACCCACATGGGAATCAGCACCAGAAGGGCCCAGTTTGCTTGGGGGAAGCAGCGGAAGGGACTGAAATCCAGCAGAGAGTGGAGCAAATGCCATTGTTCCCTCTCAGACCCCGCCCCCACATACAAAGTCACAACCCAGCAAGTGGGTTGCCCCTCCTGGTGAACACCTAAGGCTCTGCCCCTCATATGTAACAGGCACGACAAGACAAAAAAAATGGCCCAAATGAAAGAACAGATCAAAGCTCCAAGAAAAAATATAACTAAACGATGAAGAGATAGCCAACCTATCACATGCACAGTTCAAAGCACTGGTGATCAGGATGCTCACAGAAATGGTTGAATTTGGTTGCAAATTACATGAAAAAATGAAGGCTATGCTAAGTGAAATGAAGGAAAATGCACAGGGAACCAATAGTGATGGGAAGGAAACCATGACTCAAATCAATAGAGTGGACCAGAAGGAAGAAACAAACAACCAAACAGAAAAGAATGAAGAAACAAGAATTCAAAAAATTGAGAGGCTTAGGAACCTCTGGGACATCTTTAAATGTTCCGACATCCGAATTACAGGGGTACCAGAAGGGGAAGAGGAACAGCAACAAGTGGCAAACTTATTTGAACAAATAATAAAGGAGAACTTCCCCAATCTGGAAAAGGAAATAGACTTCCAGGAAGTCCAGGAAGCTCAGAGAGTCCCAAAGAAGGTGGACCCAAGGAGGAACATACCAGAGCACATCATAATTACATTACCCAAGATAAAAATGAAGGAGAGAATCCTAGAAGCAGCAAGAGATAAGGAGACAGTAACCTACAAAGGAGTTCCCATCAGACTGTCAGCTGATTTCTCGAAAGAGACCTTACAGGCAAGAAGGGGCTAGAAAGAAGTATTCCAAGTCATGAAAGGCAAGCACCTACATCCAAGATTGCTCTATCCAGCAAAACTTTCATTTAGAATGGAAGGGCATTCTAAATGAAATGTGCTTCTCAGATAAGCACATTTCAGATAATAATGTGCTTCTCAGATAAGGTCAAATTAAAGGAGGTCATCATCACTAAGCCCTTATTATATGAAATGTTAAAGGGACTTATCTAAGAAAAAGATAAAAAATATGAACAGTGAAAGGACAGTAAGCTCACAGTTATTAACAACCACACCTAAAACAAAAACAAAAGCAAAGTAGAAAAGAAACAGAACCATAGAAATGGAGATCACATGGAGGGTTAGCAACAGGGGAGTGGGAGGAGAGAGGAGGAAAAGGTACAGAGAATAAGTAGCATGGATCGTAGGTAGAAAATATACAGGGGGAGGGCAAGAATAGTATGGGAAATGTAGAAAGTAAAGAACTTACGACACATGGACATGAACTAAAGTGGGGGAATGTGGGTGGGAGAGCGTGTGCAGGGTGGAGAGGAATGAAGGAGGGGGAATGGGACAACTGTAATAGCATAATCAATAAAATATATTTAAAAAAACAATTAGAACAGGAACAGGATCAGAGAAATGGACA
>PVKM010007065.1:0-42458 GCA_004027735.1 Carollia perspicillata | reverse complement strand
CAGGACTCTCCTTTGCTTTCCTCTCCCTTTCCACCTTGGTGCTTTGTCCACCCTTTACTCAGAGGGGATAGATGGCACCGTTTCAGCTCCTTACAACAGTGGCTCAACCTGTTGGCTGTGAAAAAGACCCCGATGTCTCTGGCCAGAGGACACAGGGCCAGGCAGGTCTACATTCTAGATTGGTAGGACACGCCACCTGACACGCAGGCTCTCCCCACCCCGCCCACCACTCCTGTTCGGGGCCAGACCTGTTGGAGCAGGTCACAGCATTCTGTCCTTCCTCCTTGGCCAGCGGACCCTTCAGGACTCCAGCCCTGGGGCTTTGCATGCTGCCCGGTTCCCAGTCCACCCAGACGGCCCGCCATTTCCTGCCACTCCATTAACGTGAATCTACCACAGAGGGAGACACTTCTTAGCACCCAGTTCTGTCGATAACCCCCTCGGTGCCCATTCCAGAGGCCAGTCAGCCTGTGAGGCATTGTCACCCACTTGTCCCCACAACCCTGCAGCTGTCCAGACGAGGAAGAGGGGCCCTTCAGTGAGGCTGAAGAGGAGAGGAAGGTAGCCGAGGCCCGCGCCATAAGGCTGAGGGACTTCCAAGGTAAGAGGGAGTCGGTCTGGACCTCTGTGCCCACAGCTGTGTCCCCCGCGTGATGGAGACGTTGCCCTGTCAAGCATTCCTCAGGCAGCAGGCCCCAGGCCCACAGTGACATTTCTGTTCCATCCCATTGGGCTCAGCCGTGGAGCGAATCCCCACGTGAGCGGCCTGGAGTCCTGCTGTGGGTGCCTCGTGGCCCCGCGCTCCGCAGCACTGCGGCGGCTGTTTGCCGTGCGGTGCCGTGGCGGTCTTTCGGAGATGTGTGGGAGAGGGAGGTGACAGCAGTCGGGGTCCCTGCGTCCCTTCCAAGCACAATTGCTTTGCCACACACAATGCCCCTCCCTCAGTCCTCATTCAGGGAAGGGCTCACTGTGAGTGTCCCAAGTCAGTACAGAAGGGCCGCATGGGGACCCTCTAGCCGCACAGGACCCCACAGCCTCCTGCAGCCAGGCAGACCCACGCCAGCCCTGGCTTTGCAGCTGGAGACCCGGGCTTTCCCCTCTGTATGTTACTGTTTCAGCGGCTTAGTCAAGATATAATTCTCACCGCATGCAGTTCATGGAACATGTCCCATGCGATGGCTTTTGTGACCATCGGCCTAGTCGAGGTTAGGCCATGGCCCCGCCCTGGCCAGAAACCCCTCCCTGACGGTGGCCACGCCCGGTTCCTTCCTCCCCCAGCCTCGGCCAGCTTCTTGTCCGCTGTCTCTATGAATGCGGCCGTTCTAGGGACTTTGTGTAAATGGAGTTATAAAACATTCTTTTGCATCTCGCTTATCTCACTTAGTGTGTATGCAGGGTCCTTCCACACTGCAGCAGGTGTTAGAACTCACTTTCTTTTCATGACTGGCTGACTGCCCATCGTGCGCGTGCGGCACTTGGCGCTCATTCATCCCCCGCCTGGTTCCGCAGGCAGCTGTGAGGCTGCAGCGCACCCATCGCCCAGAGCAGTTCCTTCCTCTCCCTCCTCCCTGAGTGTGTTGTTCTCAGTCAGGTACCGTTTAGCCCTGACGCACGTGGCTAAGTCGGTTGGGCATCAGGCCGCCAAGTGAAAGATCAGCAGTTCGAACCCCGGTCAGGGCGTGTGCGAGAGGCAAGCAGACGATGTCTCTCTCTCTCATGTTGATGTTTCTCTCCATCTTCCTCCCTTCCTTCCCCTCTCTCTAAAAGTAAATAAATAAAACCTTTATAAATTAGGTAGCATTTAAGCAGTAAGTACAAGAAGGTAGTATATACTTTATTTCTCTTTGTGGGGAACTGTACATTTAAAGGTACTAATAATATTCAGGAGAAAGGGGAGGAGATCTCATTGGGCCCTGGAAGCATAGCCCTGACGTGCTCGCATCGTCTCACCCGAACCGCCGTGAGTCCCGAGCCGTGCGCCCTGCAGGCACCTAGAGGCGCATGTGAGCGTCTCTTCCACGCACTCCCAGCAAGTTCTTAGGGAGTTAGGGACACAAAGGCACTCAAGATAGTCCTTGCCACCTTGGATCAAAGGCTGAACTCACCCTTAACCTTGGTCCATCAGAGACATGCCCATCAAAACCAGGAGCCAGGCAGGGCCGTGCCCTCTCCATGGTGATCTTCATCTTGGAAGTCTCAGCCAGGTAAAATGGGAAGAGACAACTGGAAGGGAGGCAACGGAATTTTATTTATTTATTCAGTTAGTTATTTTGCACGACATGATTATCTGCCTACAAAATACAGTAAAATCACCCAGGAAAGATAATAAAGTCAGCCACTGGTCTGAACATGAAGTAGATACACTAACAGTCACCAGTGTGGATGTCTAATTAAGTTGCAGTCACAGCAGCCAAAAAAGTATAAAACAAGGAGACTTGAAAAGGGTTTGACCTCAATACCTGTAGGCAGACTTTCAAGATTAGGAAACTAAGTCTCCCCAGGCTCTCAGGCTGTCCCACCACAGCCTTCCCACTCTCCACAGTGGTTGATGTTTATAATTGTGGGATGCAGTCAGGGCCAGGCCCTCACTGCCTCCCAAAAGTTGGATGACGAGAGTGGCCCGCCTGGGCCCAAGGTGGCCAGCAGGGTCCCCAGGGCCCGCTCCCGGGGAATGAGCCAGAGAGGCTGAGCAGCCCCTGCACTTGGCTTTGCAGAGCGGCTGAGCCTGAAAGACCAGCAGATCGCACAGAGCCTCCGGGAGAAGCAGCACATCTACCTGGAGATGGCCGAGATGAGTGGGCTGGAAGACTGGGCCCCGTCGCGCCGCCTCTTCCGGGGAGGGGACCCGTCGGAGAACCTGCAGGGGGAGCTTCTCCTCCAGTCGGCTATGACCGAGAGTGAGTGGCTGCACCCCAGGGCCCTTACCAAGCACTGTCTGCCTCCCGAGCCCTGTCCTGCTTGGTGGCCTCCTTGAGGGACCCTGGCGTAGGCACAGGGCCCACTTCAGTCACACGCCCCCCTGTCTAGAGCTTCTGTCCGGCTGGGTAGCTGTGCGTCCACAGCAGCGTCAACTCCCACCGGTGCCCATCAGACCAGAAGGTCGTCAGACACAGCCCAGTGTGAGCCCCTGGGTGCAGACTCGGACCGATTCTCGCACCGTTGGCAGCCCCCGCTGTCACGTGTGGGGCAGTGTGCTGGGGTCTGGGGTCTGGAGTCAATGGAGACGAGCTCCCTAGGTTCATGGGGTCACTCTTCTTTCTAAGCGGTGGGTCACATTTGGTGCGTCACACCTGAGGGCCCCTGGACCCAGCAGCTGTGGGATGGCACTGGCTGGGAGGTAGGTGGCCCACCCCTCTGCACCCTGCCCAGGCCTGCTTCACAGAGCAGCCGGGGCCCACACCAGAGCCCCCGGCAGCTTCCGTGTGGCAGCTGCGCCCCTGGCTGACCAGGGTGCCTGTCAGCCTGGCCGCCAGGACTCGTTCGCTCTGGAAGAACAGCCTGCACCCCGCTCTCTACAGCAAACAAGATAGACACAGCCCCTGACCTTCAGAGTGAAGAGAGCAGGGCAGAGGGTCCCACGTGGGCTGGGCGCCCACTCAGTCACTTCCCCAGCTGAAGCAGTGTCCTTCCTCCCACGTCTCCAGTGTCCTTGTCCTTGGCCCCTGTCATGTGCCTTGCCTAGAGTGCTCTTCCCACTGCCCCTCCTGGCCCCACCTGGCATGGCCAGCCCTGCCCCCGAGGCCCCCAACACTCTGTATGACTCATCACACAAGTGGTGGCCGCTCGGAGTGTCCTCAGGCACAGGGTCCTGGACGCTGGTCCACGTGCTGCCCCACGGGGAGCCTGTCCCTGAGACATAGGCTGCCTCCCCTGGTTGGAGCGCCTGTGCAGGGTGCAGGGCGGAGGTCCGAGGTCCTCCGTGCTCTGCAGTCCCAGCACCCACCGTGCAGCTCTGCAGTGACTGGGTCGCTCCCATCTCCTTCTCCAGTTGAGGACATCCAGAGCTTGCTCTGTGGGCAGCTGGGCAGCCCTGACAGCCAGGCAGACAACGGGGGTGCCTCCAGGGGCCCGCACCAGAGGGTAGACGCCTCCGGAGGCTGCGGCAGCACCAGTGGTCCCAGCAAGAGTGAGTGGAGCCTCCTCCCCCAGGGCTGGGGCTGCTGGGGCCTTGGGAGGGTCAGCGGCAGCAGGAGGCTCGGTGTCTTCCCGTGTTTCCTCTGCACGGCATCCCTGGCAGAGCCTGGCATCTGCTGTCTGGCATCCCTCCTGCTGCTTCCAGTCAGCGTCCACAGACACTCGCAAGTGTCGGTCATGTTTTGACAGCACCAAGGACTGCTCCTGCTGACCTCTGTGCTGAGATGCCAGCCTTTCAGCCCAGGGCTGGGTGGGGGTTCTGGACCCCAGTGGAGCCCCGAACATCTTCATGTGCCTGGCATGGGGTTTCTAGGTGGCAGTTTTAAGAAGAAGATGTGTGGTGATGACTTAAGCCCCCGAGACGGGCACAACCCTGCTAGCAGTCTGGCTGCGACACTCGATGACACCCCGGGGGCCTCCGAGGAAGCACAGCAGGAGGTACGTTGCTTCCTCGGGACAGTCCTGGGCTCCGTGCAGAGTCGGCCCCGGGGGCTTTGACTGCTCGAGAGTGTGAGCAGCCTGTGTTCCGGTCGCCTAGGCCTCCATCCTCCAGGGAACAGCGGCATGCTGTTCGCTCTGTGGAGGGTGGTGACGTCCCTGCTCAAGTGAACATGCAGCGAGGGGACCCCACATGTGTCTTCAGGCCCTGGCCGTGTCAGGCAGCCCAGGAGGGGACATGCTCCTCTCCTGCAGGGGGGACTCCACAGGCAGGGACCAGGGGCTTTCTGTGTGCATCCTCCCCCAACGAAGACTGCCTCCCCTGCTGCTCCGGAGGTCCGCCCTTGCCAAGCATCAGGGTGAGAGCAGGGCTGGCTGCTCCCAGCCGGGGCCACGGCAGCCGCCCAGCCACCTCCTTGTTTTCCGAAAACTGGGCAGGGCTGCCTCTCACTGAGGCAGTGTCTCGTCTGTAAGGGGGGGGTTTGGCTCTCCACCTTAGTAGCTCTGTGCTTCGACATTGTGTTTCCACAGGCAGAGGCACCGGGCACTGAGTCTGGGCCCCGTGTGCCCACCGCCCCGGAGTTGGAGGTAGGCTCGGGGCTTGTGATTCTCACTGGGAACTGGCGTGAACACCAACGGGGCTTTGCGTAGACAGCCAGCGTCACTTTCCCTCGCACCCTCTCTCTGCAGCTTGTCCAGCGAATCCAGACGCTGTCCCAGCTGCTCCTCAGCCTCCAGGTACAGGGCTCAGTGGACACTGATCGTCTATCCCTGCCCTTCTCCAATTCGAGGTTGGGATCTGGGGAAGGACGTGGTCCCTCACGGGTCCTCTTCCCCCCAGGCAGTCATCGCTCAGCAGGACAGCTATGTGGAGGTGCAGAGGGCCACCCTGCAGGAGCGGGAGAAGCAGTTCCGGCTGCAGTCCACGCGCGGGAACCTGCTGCTGGAGCAAGAGCGGCAGCGCAACTTTGAGAAGCAGCGGGAGGAGCTGGCGGGCGTACAGAAGCTGCAGAGCCGGCTGCGGCTGGAGCAGCAGCGCTGGGAGCAGCAGCGGGAACAGCAGCGGCAGGAGCTGGACCTGGTGTCCGCACGGCTGCAGCAGCGTGAGAGCGAGGCCGCACGGCTGCAGGAGCAGCTGGCCCAGGAGCGCGCTGAACTGGAGCAGCAGCGCCGGGCCTACCAGCACGACCTGGAACGGCTCCGCGAGGCCCAGCGTGCCGTGGAGCGTGAACGCGAGCGACTAGAGCAGCGGGAGCAGCTGCGCAGGCTCAAGAAGCAGAACACAGCACCTGTTGTGCTGCCATCTGAGCTGCCCGCAGAGGTGAGCCGGGCAGGGTGCAGTGCACAGGTGCCCTGTGAGTGCGTGTGTGTGAGTGTGCTGGTAGGAGAGGGAATGTGTTAGTGTAACCGGCAAGTACACGTGCTGTGGCTGTGAGCATGCTGGGGGTGCGCGGGGGAGGGCGGGAATAGACAGTGAATGGCATCCCCGTGGGGCCCAGCACAGGGCTCTGCTCCCAGATCAGACCCTCCCAGCTGTGAGGCTGGGAGACTGTGCAGAGGGTGGTGCTGAGGAGAGCACCTCCCTGTAGGCCCCAGAGAGGGCTTCCAGGAGGAAACCACGTGTCTTCTGTCGCTCTCTCAGGTCCAGTCCCCAGGCCACCCCATCAGCTCCAATGGGGAAGGGTTGGAAGGGCCCGAGCGCCCTGAGGTGGCTCGCAGGGACAGTGCCCCAGCCGAGAGCCGGCTGGCCAAGAGTGATGTGCCCATCCAGCTGCTCAGTGCCACCAACCAGATCCAGAGGCAGGCAGCAGTGCAGCAGCAGATCCCCACCAAGCTGGCCGCCTCCTCCAAGGGCGGCAAGGACAAGGGCAGCAAGAGCCGGAGCTCCCAGCGCAGTGAGAGCTCAGGTGAGCTCGTGGCTCTGGGCAGGGTGGTGGGGCGGGTGATCTCTGGGAGGTGGGCGACCTCCGGTGCCTGCCCAGCACCCCAGCCTGGCCTGGGAGGTTTGTGACACCAGAACAGCTCCTCGTGGGCGTACAGCAACGGACCCCAGGGCTATCCTCCTGTGGAGATGCTGGGAGGACACGAGAGGGCACAGCTGGCAACACGGCTGAGCTCCCTACACCCCACCAGAAGTTTTCTCAAGAAGCACACTTGATGTGACAAACCCCAGGTTCTTTCTGCCCTCGGTCCTCAGAGTGAAACGGGCGAGGGAGTCTCCTGTCTGCTCAGAAAGACGGGGCCTGGGCGGCCCTTGTGGAGGGGTCACCAGAGGCCAGAGGTCAGAGTGCCTTGCTCACTCCAGGATGACACTGTGACTGATGCTGCCACCTCCTGCCAGCCCCACCTGGTGCCAGGGGCCCTACCCAAGTGTCCTTGCACCGAGGGGGTACTGGGCCCTTCCTCAGAGTACTCTGTGCAAGTGGGGTTTCCCTGGGAAGCTCCAGGCATCCTTGGGTGCTGGGAATGTGCAGGCACTGGGCAGGGGCCCTCCCTGTGATGCTCCTTTGCGGCAGGTCCCGTGTCCAGCACGACTGGGTCATGAGGCTGGCTCTCCAGGGGCTTCCTGGGGACGGTCAGGGTCTGTTCTCTGTCTGTGTTGCCACATTTGGGCTTATGACCTCAGTGGGGCCCATCTCCCAGACAGGCACTGCGGGAAGTGCTCGGGCGTGGGGTGAGCTGTTGGTGGAGGGCTGCTGTGAGCCTGGAGTGAGGCCGCGCACCCCACACTGAGCCCTCTGCCCTCTGCCAGCCTCGTTCGACCTGAAGCAGCAGCTGCTCTTCAGCAAGCTCGTGGGCAAGGACGAGAGCACCTCGCGGGGCCACCGCTCACTGAGCCCCGTCCGGCTTGGAAGCCACAGCTCCGCAGCCCACGCAGGTGAGGCCAGCCGCACGGGCAGCGGGGCGGCCCACAGTGCCGGGGCTGCTGACACCCCGCACCCCTGTCTTCCAGACCTTTCCCCCCAGGCCCCGAGCCCAGCACCAGCCGACACATCCCCTGAGCGCTTCTCCTTCTCGCCCACGCCACTGCCCCTCACACCTGTCAGCAAGGAAGACGTCAGTAAGGAAGACGTCATCTTCTTCTAGCGGGGTGTGGCTTGAGGTGCAGAGTCCTCCCTGTCCTTCCCCCACCCCACTGTGCTCTCTGGGGTGTCGCCAGCTGTCCCTCCTGACTGCCCATCACACCACCACCATGCCAGGCCGGGCCGGGCTCGGGGTCAGGGGCCATCTGTTGTCTGCAGGCTCTTTCTGCAGATCAGTGGTGCCTGGGCGTCTGAACCTCTCTATGCGTAAAGGAATGCGCTTTGAAGGAAGGTTGGACCAGAGCTGATCCGAGGAGCTGGTTTAGACCCTAGCACCCACTTTGGGAGGGAGAGAGCCACACCAGGGGAGCAGCAGAGGGATGGGTGGTTCACATGGAGCCTGACAGGCTCTGAGGAGGGGCGGGTCAGGGTCAGCTGTGCCCCTGGCAGAACTGGAATGGAGACTGCACGGGTCTGTGGGGAACCTCAGGGCCAGGGCGTGGACCAGACGAGGGCTGCACACAACCCAGTAGGGGCAGAGTGGCTGGAAAGAGCTGCCAATGGCACTCAAGGTGAGTTCTCTTAGGGTCAGGTGCTCGTCTTGAGAGGGTCTGGCTATAACTTCTTAATTTGGTGGGGGTTTTTAAACCCGTCAAACACGGTGCTTCCCCAAGATGTCTCGCCAGAGCCAGCGTGGCACTCCAGGCGCTCAGCCTGCTGGGGTCTCCGTCCTCTGGACATGGGCTAGTTTCCCAGGGCCTCTAAGAGGAACCCCCCGGGCTGTACCCCGTGCCCATGTGCAGAAGCCGAGGCGACACAGCAGTGGGCAGGGCTGCGGGGGGTGGGGACACTGGAGAGATCACACCTGTCCTGGAGACCCCGTGTGGACGGGTGGCTGCCTCCCAGGCACCTCATGTCCAGCACGCTGTTGGCCAGCTGCCCTGGAGGAGGCCAGGCACCAGTCCTGCCGCACAGCTGTAGGTGTCGGGGTGGCGCCAACATCTGCGGGTGGAAACCGGGTCTGGCCCACGCTCCACTTCCTGCCAAATGCAAGCTCGGGTGCTGTGCTGGTGCAGGAGAGGGGACATCACAGCCTCTTTTGCACCCCCACCCCCTCCATGGGCCTGGAGCTGCCCGGGAGCAGCACCACCACCATCAGGTCACGGTGACAGGGCCAGTCAGGGATGAGGAACTGAAAGCTGCAGTTGGTAGTGGTCCTGAGAACCTCCCCCCTCGGACTTTGCCTTGGGGCCAGCGGTATCAGCGAGGAGCAGAGTCCTCCCCGCCCCAACACTGCCAGCGCCCCCTGTGCCATGTCTGCAGTCAGTGTTGTGTGTTTGTGCCGAGACCCATCAGAGCACTTTAGAAAATCCAGCGTCCCTTCCTGCCCTTCTGTGAAAAGAATGTCCCTGGGCCTCCCGGACACCAGGGCTCCAGCTCCTGGGAGAGGAAGTCCAAATGAGTCCTTGCAGGCATGTGGCAGGAAGGGGCATGTCCTATCTCGGCCAAGGGCTGCCGGGTTGTGCCATGCAGGGGGACAGGACCAGGTCACCTGTGATGGTTGTGGCCGAGCCGGCACTGACCTGTGGTCTGCACAGCCCTGCGGCTGTGACAGTGACTGCATTTCCTCACACGGGATGTCTTAGAGCCACTGTAGACCTCAAGACCCTATTCTAGCAATAAAAATGTCTTAAAATGAGTGGACAAGAGGGGTGCTGCTTTGGGGTTTGTTGTAGGATCCAGCCAAGGATCAGTGCTGTATTGGCAGGGGCCCCAAAGACCATCTGCTGTGGCAGGAGCTCGGAGGCCTGGACACCGGGTCCAGAGCCTTGAGGGAGCCCAAGAGCCAGGGTGTGGTGTCACCCCGAGGCTGCCTGTCAGCACTCCTGCCCTGAAGCTGGGATGGAGAATGCAGGCAGCAGGGACTCCTTCCGGGTGAGGGGCCTCAGCACCAGCAGTCTGTGCCAAGTGAGGGGTCTTCAGGTGCAGCCGGGGCCCCATCAGCCTGCTCTGCTGACCACCAAAGGGTCTCCAGATGACCATCTTGCCTGGCCATTCAAAGCTAGAGGCAGAAGCCCCAGGGGCAGCAGCCCCAAGCAAGGTCAGCTTTGGGGAATGTCACCAGCCTTCCCACCCTGGTGGGGTCCCTCCCACTGAGGCCTGTCCCTGTGGACATCAGTCCCTACTAACAGCCAAGTTTGCTACACAGGCTCCTCCTAGGACCAATCACCCTGACTCCACCCCTGGGGCATAGCTCTGCCCAGCCCTTAGGGCTGCCACCCGACCTGCCATGCCACACGCCCAGGTGCTCCCATGGTTCCCTGATGGCTGTGCTGCACAGACATCTCCCTGAGTCCGCAGGCAGGCGGGCGGGCACTGCTCCAACCCTGACCCTAATCTCGCCAGTGTGCTGCGTGCTGGACATGCTACTGTGCCTGTTTCCACAGCTTAGAAGGGAAGGCCAGCCCAGCCGGGCCCAGTCCCTTAGTCCAGAGGGAGCTTGACCCAAGGACAGGGTGGGCTTTCTCCTGCACCCACATGCCCAGGCAGCCCTCCACCCCCACTGCTCCCAGCCACTTGTCCACCCTGTCGGAGAGCAGTCTGGTGGGCTGCAGGCAGAGGTCTCGTTGGGTCTTCCAGGTGCTTGGGGGACAAGAGGTTACGCCCAACTCCCTTCCCCTCTGGGGCCAGGGAGTAGAGGCCCAAGGACACATCAAGATCAACAGACAGACATGGGCTGCCACCCTCCACAGATGCCAAGTGCAGGCGGTGGCTCATGTGACTGGAAGCCAGGGTGCCCACCCCGCCACTGCTGCCCTGAGGTGGAGACACCGGCCCATACTGCTTGGCCCAGCTGGGAACCGATGGAACGCTCAGGCTGGCCCTGAGCAGCCAAGGCCCTCCTCCAAGCCGTAGCTGAGTGTCTGCTGTTTCAGCCACAGCAGGCATCTCAAGACACCCAGGAGGGAAAGAGCATGGTGTGGGCTGGGCCTGGCAGGTTGTGGCTCGGCTCCGGCATGGGTGGGGATGCAGGTGAACACAGGAGAGCGGCTGGTCCTCACGGGAGAGGGTCGCTCGGGAGCAGTAGGCTGTGCTGGCTGAGTCTGAGAGGGCCCACCAGCCAGAGGTGGCTTAGGAGGTGTGGGTGCCCACCAGCCGTCACACCCAGAGGTGGCCCCTGACCGCCCTCCCTCAAATAAGGCACAGGTGCCCCCCAGCAGGGAGAGGAGGCATGGAAGTGAGCAGACCTGCAAACGGGCAGGGCCAGAAGCTGGTGAGTTTAGGAGAAAGGACCTGCCAGGCCCAGCACCACACTGTCAACTGATTCTCATTTTGGTCCTGGTCCCCTGCGTGTCTTTATTTGAATGCAGATGCAGGGGTGGAAGCGAGGCTCTGCGGAGGCCCACTGTGGCCTTTGCTGCATGGGAGCCCTAGGGTTCTCTGCTCTGGCCCTGAGACACACCTCCACAAGAGGCCAGGCCTGGGTGGAAAGGACCAGGCCCCTAGCGCCTGAGGAACCTCACCTTTGGACCACGTCCTGCCCCACTGTGGGCATATGCCCCCGGGCTGCTCCCTGTGTTTTCTGAGCAGCATCTCCCCACACCTGGCCTTGATTTGCTCAGTTACAGACTCAGCCCCAGCTTGGGTGATTGTTCTGTGGGAAGGGCCCCTCCATCGAGGTTCCAGCTGTGTCCACACATCCCAGGGCCATGTCAGGAGGTGGCGGTGTCAGCCCGGCCACTGGCCCGGATGGCCTGGTACATGCTGAGGAGAGAGGAGATGGTGCCCAGGAGGCCCACCAGCCACGGGGGGAGGCGACCTGCCCACAGGACACCTGGGGGCAGCCAGTGCACGGCGTTGGCCAGGTCGGCCAGGTTGCTCAGGACGGTCAGCAGCTCAGACTGCATCTGGGCCCGAATGGCCCTCCGCTGGCTCCGGGGCAGCTGGCTGTGGGGTCAAAGAGGAGTTCTTCAGGGACAGTGCCAATGTTCTCTGCAACGGGCAGGGAAGAAGTGACCACAGACCCTGCCTGTGAGCTGGGAGGGGGCCCTGTCACCCCCTAGAGGGAGCCCAGGCCTGCAGAGTCTCAAATCCACACCTCAGTCCTCCCGACCGCCCGGGACCAAGAGGTGGGGTGGGGGCGCAGTGTTGGGCAGGTTCCAGGCACAGCTCTTTCCCTGCTGGGACAGTGAACGGTGGCCGTGGCCCTCTACTGGGTGCACGGCTAGGCAGGCTACGCCTGCAGTCCTGGCTCTGCCATCTCCTGTGGACGGGGCCTCGAGCGAGCCTTGTCTTCCCGTGTGTGAGAGTCCTGCTATCCCCTGGAGGCTTCCAGGAGGCCAGTGACCCACCACATCCCAATCTGGGCCCTGTGCAGGCGTGGGGCTGGTAACTGCCGGCAACTCAGCACCCACCCCCTCCCGGGGCCTGGGGGCAGGAAAGTCAGCCTTTCTCACGGATGAAATACCTGGTAAAGGACGGTGTGGGGCTCCTTAGCCGCTGTCTCAGCTTCAGGACCATCCACAGGGACCTGCAACACCCGACAAGAGTGGGAGCCCGCCCTGCCAGAGCGGCCAGTGGAGCAGGGTGGGGGCGCAGGGGTTCAGTCCCCAGCACTGGCCCCGGGGCAGGCTCTGCACCTGCCTCCTGCCAAGGTGGCTACAAGTCACTGGTGACCCCTCTGAGCTCTGCAGTAGTGGCCCCAGACAACCTGTCTGGGGTGAGCCTGACACACTTCTGGACTCCAGGGGTTCCTGGGCCCCACAGCTTACCCACCCAGGCCGCTGTGCCTGGCCCCTGCACCCTGTGGTCTGGGCTGGGGCAGGAAGGAGAGAGGATGTGCCAAGTCCTGCCATTTGGAGGGCTGACTCCGGCCAGACCTCAGGACTGGGAGGGCCAGGGCCTGGTCACATCTCCCTGGTAACCATGAGCCTGCCCAGGTGCCATGTCCCCAGAGAGTATGGGACCCAGGGCAGCACCTGCAGTGAGGTAAGTGGATCTGCATCAGAGCCACCTGGGGCACTGAGGCAAAACTTGGGGTCTGGGTCTTGGGTTCCCAGACCAGTGGCATTAGGACCTCTGGGCCCCAGACTCCAGGCACCTGCATTTCGACAACCTTCCAGGGAACTCAGTGGTACCAGGGGCCTGGAGGACACTGCCTCGAGGAGCACGCAGGCTCCACACACCCACACCTCCACCGACAGCGCAGAGAGCCACACACTCTGAAGAGGAGCGGTCGTAGGGCGGGCACGGCCAGTTCCAGGCGATGACACCACCCCGAGTGATCCGGCAGTGGCCGGTACACGTCACACTCTGTCCAAACCCACGGGATGTGCAACAGAGTAGCCCGAACGCAGCCCATGGACTTGTGGTGATGCTGACTTGACCGTGTGGGCTCACTGATCACAACAAAGCCCTGCTCTCAGGCCGCGCTGACAGCGCACACATGGGGTGGGGGGCACGCATGGGGTGGGGTGCACACGTGGGGTGGGGTGGGGGCAGGGGTGCTCTCTCCAGCTCGGTCGTGCTGTGAGCCTACAACAGCTCTGAAATACATTCTGTTTTCTAAAATGGATGGGACCAAGGCTGCCCCTGTGACAGGAATGGTGGCTGTCCTGGCACTAGGGGTCACAAGGACCCCTGGGAGTTGCAGCCTCGGGACATCCAGCCCAGACCCCAGAGTCCCCAAGGACATCGGAAGGTCAGCAGACACTGTGACCGCCTGGAGGTCAAACTGAGAAGCCCTGTCCGTGAAACAAGGAGACCAGAGCAAGTAGCACGGTGTCCTCATAGTGTACGGTCACAGGCTGGAAGGGTCGTCTGAGTCGAAACAGAGGGGATCTCTGGCTTGTGGGCAATCTGAATTTCCACTTTGGGTGTGTTCATTTCCCAGACTGTCTGTGATGAGCATGCTCACATCATCAGGACATCTGTAACAGGGAAAGCAAGGACTACGGAATGTCACTGTCAAGCCCAGGGACAAGGCACAGCAGGAGTGGGCATTGCCCGCCTCCACCCCACCCCCAGGGTCAGGGGTCACCCACCTCCCTTCAGAGACCCAAGGGAGCTTCGCTGCATGTAACTCTGCTGAGGGAGGCCCTTCACCCCTGTGCTTTCTGGGGCAGGGGACTCGGAACTGACCACGCAGCGAACTTGCAGAGAGGAAAACATTTGGGAGGAAACCATCAGTTTAAAGTTCTAGACACCTTACAGTTTGGGGAAGCGCACAGCCAGCCGGGAAGCTCCTGGCTGCTTTATCTGGGGTGTCTGCCAATGACAATGCAAGCAGGACTCAGAGGCCCAGGTGACGGCGGCCACCAAGGCACTGCTTCTTCCTGGGCCCGGCGGGCACAGTCATAGCCCCCAGGGTGCCCATGTCCTACTCCCCAAGCCCCACGAGTATGTTCCCTTGTGTGGCAAAAAGGACTCTGCAGGTGAGACTGAGTTGAGGGTCTTGAGATGGGAGATGATGCGGGTGGGCCCAGTGTCGTCATGAGGGTCCTGAGGGTCCATGAGGGGGTGGAGTGACGTGTTTCCAAGACAGAGTTTAGGGCCCCAAGCTCAGGGATATGGGAAGGAAGCCCAGAAGCTAGAAAAGGCAGCAGGGCTGCAGCCCAGTGCAGCATGTTTGGACTTCAACCTCCAGACTGGGAGACAATCAGTCTGTGTCATTTAAAGCGAAGTGTGTGGCGATGTGATAGGCTCACCTGCAGGGAGTGGCCACACAGGAGGAAAAGCAGGGGCCCCACAAAGACCTCCTGCAACTGCAGCCTGTCCGCCCACAGGACCAGAGACCATAGTACACTGTTCTGGCCTGCAGGGGGCCGCCACAGGGCTCACCTGGCAATCCCCAGCAGCAGGGAGAGGCCCCAGAAGGCCGTGCTCAGCACCCACCACCGGGCAGAGTCCACAGGGAGGATCTTGGTGTCAGCGGCCCAGGCGATGTGCTCACAGGGGTAGTACAGCTGGTCGACCAGGTTGCCCAGGACAGACAAGCAGCGAACCAAGGTGTCTTCTTCCTACAGGACCAGGAAACACAGGGTGATGCGCCTGGGGGAAGACCCACCCACTGCCCATATTCGAGACCCAGGCTACACCAAAAAACTAAACAAAAACAAAAAAAAAACAACCCTTAAATGTGTTTAAGTTCCCAGATAATTCATGCATACCACGGACTTGGGACTCCCTGCCTCAGAGCCTTGCTTCTAGGCTCTAGGACCACAGGCTTCTAGGTCCCGCCCAGCGGTCTCTAGGCCAGGCCCTTTGGTGCAGGACCGAGACGGAAGCAGGGCAGGACACCCACAGAGCAGCCCGACGGGCAGAGCTGCTGAGCAGGGCGGAAACACCGGCTGCATGGATCACGTCCCCAAAACCAGAAGCAGGTGGTCACCATCCTGGCAAATAGGCAGACTGAGGTGCTGAGGGCGAGTGCCCCTGCCCCACTGAACACAGAACCTCTACCCACCAGCCTTGACTTTGGAACCACACCCCCTGCACCCAGCCAGCCAGGCAGGCCCAAAGGAAGCTGTAGAAACTTGGTCCCTGGGGCTACATTCCCCACCCACCCCTCATGGCCATGCCCCTCCAGGCACAGCCCCAGAGCTGTGCAAGAAGAAGATGCTCACCAGGGCAGGGAGACCAGGACACAGAAATGCAGGACTAACAAAAGGGGCTCTTGTTCTGGTCAAGGGGTATACGAAGAGTAGGCCCCCGATCCCTTGCCTGGGACTCAGGAGAGTCTTTGAAGAGGAGACATTTGGGGTGGGGACCCTGCAAGGATGCATGAAAAGTATGCCCTGACCAGGTGAGAGGATAGGAGGTGGGTGTCAAACCAGGAGGAACATCCAGGGAAACACTCGGATTTTGGATGATCAGGCCATGGGCGCTGCAGGGAAACAGGCACCTGACCATCCAGTGGCTCAGAGAGGGCAGCCCTGGGAGGGCGGGGGCAATGTACCCTGTGGGGACAAATTTGCCCCCCTAAAGGGAGCACAGATCTACCAGCACTCCTGTGGAGTGAGGCAGTACTGCTTCACCAGCAAATATGATAAACAGCTTACATGTCCGTCAGCGGGGCGGGGGGGGCGGGTGCTGGTGAACCGATTGCCTTAGTGCTGCGAGCCTGGCCATCAAGGGGGAGGGACTGTTTGGGCTGACACAGACTGTTTCCAAGTTATACTGTTGAGTGAAAAAAGCAAGTGGCCAGGGAGTGCCAGTGGCACAACTATTTACGTTAAAAAAAAAAAGTGTATTTGCCGGGAAGGTGCAGGATTGTTTGGGAAGGAAATGCAGGAAACTGACGACAGTGGCTGCCTCTGAGGAGGAAAATGGGGGGCTGGGAGATCATGAAAAAGAGAACTTTTTAATAATATAGTCTTAAGGAATGTATGAACGTATTAGCTTTTTATTTATTTTTTTTTTAATTTTTATTTATTTATCTTTAGATGGGAAGGGAAGGAGAGAGGAAGAGAAATATCAATGTATGGTTGCCTCTTGTGCGTCCCCTGCTGAGAACTGGTCTGCAACCCAGGCATGTGCCCTGACTGGGAATCGAATCGTGATCCTTTGGTTCGCAGGCCCATGCTCAATCCACTGAGCTACACCAGCCAGGGCCTTATTTTAAAAAAATAAGTTAAAATAAGAACATCTTATTGCAAAAAAGAAAGTAAAATTGAAAGAATACACCCTGGCTAGTGTGGCTCAGTGGACTGAGCGCTGTCCTGCAGACCAAAAGGTTGCTGGTTTGATTCCCAGTCAGGGCACATGCCTGGGTTGCAGGCTGGGTCCCCAGTAGGGGGTGCTCGAGAGGCAACCAGGCAACCGATCAATGTTTCTCTCCCTTTCTTTCTCTCTCCCATCCCTCTCTCTAAAAATAAACAATAAAATATTTTTTACAAAAGAAACAAGAAACTGTCCACACCATGGTCAGCGGACAAGCCCCTACAGCAGCCCGGTGCCCCGTTACCTCAGCCCCCAGGCCGTACTGCTTGGTGCACAGAAACATGGCCAGGTCATCGAAGAGCCGAAGGACGGTCCTACAGTGGCTGAGCTGGGAGGACAGCACCAGCAGGCGTGTCCCCACTTCTGACCTGGCCGGACAGTGTCCCACCAGGACCCCGCCAACCAGCTGGCAGCTGTACCCCAGGGTCCGGATCTGTGGGAAAGCAGAGGCAGTCAGCGTGGCTGGGCTCCTGGACTAGCCCTGACCAGGTGGTGGGCCCAGGCGTGGGCCCAGGGGGCGAGCAGGCAGAAGAGTCTAAATCAACAACATTTTAGTAAAAGCTTTAAATTTAAAAAGAAACATGTAGGACGAATGGAAAAATAGGACGTCATTGTCCAAAGGCACTATGGACACTCCAATGAAGTGCTGGCACTTGTCACTGAGGGAGGGGCACAGCCTCTGGGGACAGATGTGGAGACATGAAAAGTCTCCCATTTCCCATCTCCTGAGTCCTTTTCCCGGCTGGCAAGGGAACCAGACAGAAATGTATGTTTGCGTCTACCTGGCCGGACCAACACCCGCCACTGGGCTGGGAAGTGGGCACATGATCCAGCTTCAGCCCAGTGGACAAAGGATCATTTGCTTAAGTCATTTTAGCGAGAAGGAACCTGCTCAGTGGGCGACTTCAGTATTGTGAACTGGGTCAGCTTCACTGCCATTCTATCTTAATTTCCTCTCCTTTTCAGAAATTGCTTTTTCCTAGGATTTTTTTTTTTTCCGTTTCTTTTTTCTTCATACTATTTTTACTCGTAATTCCTGTTCCACCCCTTTGGAACAACAAAACACTGCGATTTAAATGTCCAACTTGGCAACTTGGCGGGGGTGGGGTGTTAAAAACCAGAACACCTAGTTGGAACCTAACTGCCCAGCCAGCAAACTAAACCCGCCCAGCCAGGTTTACACACTGATGCAAACTAAATGCCTGTCTTAGGGACTGGTTAGGACGAGCTGAGAGTCCATCTTGCATGGAACCACCTAAATGCCCAATCAGAGGGGATGTGGTCAGAAAACAGTCATCCAAACATATGGGGAAGACCTGCAAAACCCTAAGTCCCGGTGAGACTGTTCAGGATAACCCAGGGACCAACTGCAGTGGCCTAGTCATACGCTGAGTGCTCACACCTGGGGATCCGGTCAGCACGTAATTGTCCAGCCAGGCTGAGTTGTTGGGAACAACGTAAATGCCCAACTACAGGGGATTTGGTTGCAACCTAAACGTCCAGCCATAAGGTGTGGCCCGCAACATCCTAGACCCTCATGAGACTGCTGAGGAGAACCCAGTGCCCTATTCAGGAGTCTGGTCGGATCCCGGAAGTCCAAACATGAGGGCTGGTTGGTGCCACTGTGAACGCTGGCTGGCACAACCTGAATGTCCACCGCTAGGGGACCGGGTAGAAGCCAGCTTGGCCAGGGCCTCCGCCATGGGGGAGCCCGAGCGACCCCGACCCCTCTTGGACTTGGTTTCCCGGTCTCTGAGCTCTGGCCCGATTCCTGGACCTCGGGCGGCGCTCAGCCCCAGCCTCACCAGGCGGTCCCGGCCTCGGTACGACTCCAGCGCCGCAGCCAGGCCGGTCAGCCCCGCCATGGCAACTTCGCTGTGACGTCGCCGCGCCGCGCAGGGGCCCGGACAGGCGCGAGGCCGCGCCCCTGGGACGTTCCGCGCAGGGCGGTGGCGATCCTTTGTCCCCGCCCCCCGCCGCGGTTTCTTTGTCTGCTGCAGCTGCGACGCGCGCGCCCGCGGCCCTGTGCGCCCGGGAGCGCGCCCGTGACGGCGCCCCGACAGCTTCAGTTTTCGGTCAACCAACCCACGAAGTTAACCAACCCCAAACTACCCACCAAAAAATATATATATATTTTTTCCCAAGCAAAATCACCAACCTGTTCGGATTCAAAGAAAGAAGTTTTTGTTTGTTTTTAATTTCTGTTTATTGGTTTTAGAGAGGAGAAGGGAGAAAAACATTGACTCGCTCCACTTGCTTACGCACTCACCGGTTGCTTCTCAAATGTGCCCTGACTGGGGACTGATCCCACAACCTTGGCGTCTGGGGAGGACCCTGGAACCAACTGAGTACCCCGCCAGGGTGGAGACATTTCTTTTTAATTTGTTTCACCCTTTCTGCATTTTCTGCTTCTGTATAGTGAGCATGTGTGGCTGTTGTCATACATAAGGCATTTTTAGAAAGTTAAGGAAGTGCATAGACTCCTGGAACAGACAAGAACCCGGTCATGGAGTCACTGCGGGGAGGGTAACTGCTGCTGAGGAGGAGATTAAATTTTCACACTTGTACCACATTGTAGCTTTTGAATTTTGTGCGCTATGCATGTATGGTCTCGTCAAAAAGTCAAATGAGTTTTAAAGTTAACACGACCTGTTTACTTTTTTAAAAAAATTGTGGTAAAATTCACCATTTTTAAACGTACAATTCAGGGGCACTTACTATATTCATGGGTTGTGCAAATATCGCTCCTTTCTAACTTCAAAGCATCGTCATTGCCCTCCAAGGAGCCCCTGTCACTCAGGCAGTCACTCTTATTCTTCCCTCCCCCAGCTCCTGGCGACCACCATCGGGGTCTGCTCTGGGTTTGCCTGTTCCAGGCATTCCGCATAAATGGAGTCACGCGGTGCGTGGCCACTTGTGTCAGGCTCCTCTCACTGAGCCGTTTCTTCGAGGTGCAGCCACGTCGGGGCTTGTCTCAGTCAGTACTTCATTCCTTTCGGGGCTGAGTGACCTCCCGTCCATGGGGATGCACCACCTTTGGTTTATGGACGTCGTTTCCAGTTTCGGGCGGTCGTGGAGAATGCTGTGGTGAACAGGAGTGCGTGCGTGCGAGCCCCTCCTCTCACCGCCTTCAGATGGAGACCTAAGAGTGGAGCTACTGGATCGTCTGGTGACTGTGTGTTTGACTTTTGGAGGAAAAGCCAAAAGGCAGTTTTCCACAGTGGCTGTACCATTTTACATTCCCACCAATAATGTACAAATTCTCCCCGTTCTTACCAACACTTATATTTTGCTTTAAAAAAATTATTATAGTCATCCTACTGGGTGTGAAGTGGTATCTCGCTGTAGTTTTGTTTTGCCTTTTCCTAATAACTGATGATGTGGACTGGTTGCCTTTTGCAAAACATCTCTTCTTGATCTCAACTCCTATCACTCTACTCTTCCTGCCTCAGTCACTCCTTTTCAACCACTTGCCTTGCTCCTGTTCCTTGAAGATGCGGCACACCCCGCCCCAGGACCTTTGCACTTGCTGTTCCCTCTGCCTGGAACAGTCTCCCCCCAGACAGACACTTGGCTCCCTCTCTCACCTCATCCTCATGTTTACTCCAACGTCATCTTCTCATGGGACCTCCCCAACATGGGACCGGAGGAGCACTCGCTACCCACATTTCCTGCTCTTACTGTTCTCCTTAGCTTGTAACACTATCCAATGCCACTGTTAACTTTGCAGCTTGATCTCGTCTAGTTGTTTGTCTTCTCTCAATGGAATGTGAACCACACCAGGGTAGGGACTTTATCTGTCGTGGTCACAGCTATAGCTCCATAGCCTGACACAAAACTGGTCCTCAGTAAGTGTCACTGCCTGCAGGGCTCAGCTCCTGCAACACCCACACTGTCCGGGGGGACCGTGTCCACTCCCACGACTTCCCTAGCCTCCTCTTCACTGGCCTCTCCCCCATCTCTCACCAACTCTGGCCTGTCTCTTGCTCCCACCTGCCCGCCCCGGACATTCCCCCTCAGCATCCCACAAGTCCCCCACCCTCAGCAAGTCCCAGACTGCCTGCAGCACCGACCCCAAACACCTTGCTCTCCCATGCCCCCACCTCAGGGCTTCCCCACAGCCAGCCGGCCACCCAGCCGTAGAAGACCTGGACGTCGTGCTCACCTCTTTCCCTCCACACACACTCTGCCTGTGTCCCAACAGTCACCAAACTATCCCTTGGATCCTTCCAATTCTTCCCAGCCCATAGCCCCCTCCATAGAGAACCCCTAATCTCTCCTATCTGGGCCCCTGCCACCCCAAGCCTGCCTTCCCCACAACATCCCAAGAGACTCTTTAATCCCCACTTCCAACTGCAGCCCTCCTTGATTAAGACTAGGGTGCAGGGGTTTGTGTGCCTCCACCCCTCAACTGGGGACACTGTTCCTGACCAGAAAAAAACCTAAGCCAAGCTCTTGGCTGGCCAAGGGAACAGGAACTCAGGCCGTGGAGCCTGCGGGAGAAGCCGGGTCCCTTTTCTGGAGCCTGGCCTGTTCCTGGCCACCTTGCAGCAACTCCACTGTGTGCCAGACCCTGTTCTAGGTACCAAGGGCACAGCCCTCTCAGCGTTCTCCACTATCTGGTTAGAGCTGAACTTGACCTTTGAGGAAGAGACAGGAGCTGGTCGGGTGTTCGCAGCTTGCCTTGCTGTGGCTGAGCGCTGGCCTGGCAGTCACAGGGAGGCCTTGGGGTTCTCCTGCCAGGCAGAAATGATTTCACAGAATGCCACCCTCCAACAAGGCCACTCAGTGACCAGGGTGGAACAAGACAAAACAACCCACTCGCAGTCAGAGCACAGGCAGAACGTGAGCGCTGTCCAAACCAGAGCAGCAGCCAGACATTCGCTCTTCCCGGCTGATCCGAGTCCCCGCTGCCCCTTTTCCCCCACAGCTCCAGTCCCGCTTCATTCCTTGCTTTGAGGGATGAAAAATAAGACCTTCAGTAAAAGAGTTACTTCTCTCCCTTGCTTCCTGCATCACCCAGGATGCAACTCAGGGGTGCGACCTCCCCCAGCAGGCACAGGACCAGGCCGAATCGCATCCTGTCTCTGCATCAGCCTGGTGGGCCGAAGCCCTTGGTGGGCTCAGGGCCGGGGAGCAGGTGGTGGGGCCGTGGCTCAACGGACAAAACAACAACTTGCTTAAAATCAGTGAAATGGGGCCTACTCGTAAGCAGCTCCTGGAGGCCTGATACTCGCATATGGTGACGGACAGCAAGACTATGTCATGGCCATCGAACTTGCTCAGAGACTGGATCTTGTTCCCAAAATAAAGGAGATGGTGATGACGTGACGCCACAGAGGTGTCAGCTGGAATGGCAATCACAATGCCACGCAAATGCGTCCGAGTACTAGGTTGTAAACTGTAAACTTCCGTCTTGCATCTCAATTAAAAACAAGAACGAACACATCCAGCAGGCGATTGGGGTTTCACAAGTGGAGACAGGTTGACCACGTTTACATCTTCATTGCATGTTTGCCTTCTTTCTCTTTAAAAAAATGTTTTACTGTGGTAGAACATACATACGATATACAAAACATGCAATTATTGTTTTCGCCATCTTGCAGTGGCAGCGGAGCATTCACCTCCAGAATCTCCCGTCACCCAGCAGAGCCTGAGTCTGATGAGTCCCTTTACACCCCCTGAGTTGCCTGCAGATCCCCATGGAGTGTAGCCTTCCCGGCTGCAGTGAGCAGTGAGCTCAGATGTGTTCCTCCACAGGCGTGTTCCCGACGGGGCTGGAGGGGCGGGCATGGGCATCCTTAAGGGCACGTGGAAGGTCTGTCAGCCCCGGGGCAGCAGGGAGCTGCGCAGTGACTCCGTGAGACCGCCCATCTTGCATGGGGACATTCAGGGAGCTGACGAGGAGGGAAACCAGGGAGCACGGTGACGACAGACACCAGCAGCCCATGGCATCAGACCCTCACAGCCACTTTCCCAAGCTGTCGCCACTCCCAGCCCCATTTTCCAATGACAAAATGGAGGCTTCAAGAAGCCAAGCCACTTGGAAGGCTCCCCAAGACCCCGGGAGGCAGGATCTTCTGGCTTTGCTCCCTGCTTTTCTCCCAGCTGCCCCCAGAGTTGCTGGGGGACCATTGTGACAGCATTGTCTGGGTCAGCTCTTTGAGTCACAATGGATAGGGCTGGCCTGTTCCCACAGGCAGCCTTGGAAGGAGCATGTCAGCGCCTTCTGGGAGACTGGGGACAGGGTGTGTCTTGAGGGTCAGCACCGTGCCTGCCGAGGCATTTTCGCAGACCCATTAGCTCCCACGCCTCGGCTCGAGGTACGTACCCTGTCTCCCTGATCCCTGATGAGGAAACAAAGGTCACGGGAGCTCAAGGGGGCCTAGCTAGTAATTTCAACGGTCAGATTCTTCCCTAAGCCACTTGACACCTTTTCAACTTCAACTATTTCAGGTGGCAAAATGATGATTTTTAAAAAGATTTTATTTATTTATTTTTAGAGAGGGGGAGGGGAGAGAGAAAGAAAGGGAGAGAAACATGCATGTGTGGTTGCCTCTCACACGCCCCCTACTGGGGACCTGGCTCACAACCCAGGCATGTGCTCTGACTGGGAATCAAACCCATGACCTTTTGGTTCGCAGTCTGGTGCTCAGTCCACTGAGCCACACCAGCCAGGTCAAAATGATGATTTTTTAAAAAGAGCAACAAAGACACGGAAAAACTGGTTTCGTTAAAACCCTTGATGCATGTTTTCTAAAGAGGTCGACATGAGCACGTCGCTGTGAAAGAGCTTCCTACAGGAAGGGAGCCTGAGCTGGGGGTGTGGCTGGCACTGGGGGGCCTAGTCTCCCAGGAGCAAGGCCCCCGAGGGGGAGACACCTCTGCTCCAAGGAAGGCAAGGACGTCTCAGTCAACTAAACAGGATGCCCGGAGCCTGGAGCTGAAGGTCAGAGAAGTGAGTGGAGGTATGTAAACAAACCTCTGACAGCCTGGGGACGGGCAGGTGTGCAGGGGAATAGTGCCAGACAGCTGCAGAGGGCAGGAGCACCAGCGAGGAGGGGTGTAGCAGAGACAGGACACAGCCAGAGAGAGAGGAGTGGGTTCCCAGACATGGGGAGGGGCGGCCTGGCTTCAATGACTGGCCTAGGGGGAGGAGATCGGACCCACTGGGGAAGGCTGGGTTGACTCTGTGGCTCTCCCCACTGCCCGCGCTGTGCCGGCCTCGGGGCCTGCAGCTGCACTCGTCCCTGGGGCACTGTTCTCCACCCTCGCCAGGTCTGTGCTCCGCTCTCATCTCAGCAATGCCTTCCCTGGTAAAGCTGCTACCCTCCCACCTTGAGCCCCACCCTCCTGCCCTGGGTGACTTTTGTTCCCATAACCCTTGTCACCGTCTATTCACACTACAACTGACGTTTTCATATTGTTATATATTATATAATATTAAGTTACTTACCATAATTGGGTAATTATATGATATATAATAATGTTATAATGTACTATGATATATACTATTTTTATAGTATATTATAGTATCATAGTCTGTCACCTCCCTGCCCCATTGTCAACTCCACAAGGTCAGGGCTCTTGGTCTGCTTGTTAACTGATGGACCCCTTTCTGTGGACCTGCTCTAGCCGAGCACGCAGTAAAACTGTCAAAGAAATGAATATGCATGTCCTGCTGTCCCTGGGGGCAGCACCAGGGCTGCACTTGTTTCTCACCATGTCCTCAACGCCGCGCCCAGTGCCTGGCACACAAGGAGTAAAAGACAGCACTTTCCCGGCAGGCACTTGCTCAGTCCCTCGTGCCCAACTCCTCACAGGTGGTGGTGTCTCGCGATGGCCGCGGGCGCCTCGCTGCCCAGCCCGAGGGCCCAGCTGGACTTCCTTAAGGCCTCACACTTCGCTCTGGGGCCAGACCCGGAGCTACTCGTGGGCGCCACGGATTCCACGACGCACCGGGACTTCCCGGCACACCTGGACGTCCCCCGCGCACGGCCGTGTCCGCCGCCACCCCGAGCGACCCTCTTCCAGCAAGACGCGCGCTGGGCCGGGGAGGAGTTTGTGTCTGAGACGCGCTGTGCCTTTGTGTCCCCGCCCACGCCGTCGAGGGAGCGGGAGCGGGCGCAGGGGGCGCGCTCACACATCACACAGACCAGTCACCTGCACCTGCAAGAGGACGCGCGCGGACGCGCCCTTTTTCCCACCGCGCGCTCCGACTACGGTTGGCCAGAGCTGCAGGGGCGCGACAGCGAGCAGAGCCCAGGCGCGCGCCTCATCTTCCACCGGGATTCGATGCCGGCCGGTGACCGAGACAAGCTGCGCATTCCGCCGACGACTTACCAAGCGCTCTTCCCTCCCCAGGACGCGCGCCCGCAGCCCCGCGCGTCCTGCGAGCATCTCGGTGAGCGCACCCCTGGCGCCCTGCGTTATTTGCTCAGCCCAGAGATTCTCAGAGAGGTCGGGGACTCTGCGCCCTCCCCCAGGGGACATTGGGCAATCTGGAGATCATTTTGGTTGTCGTAACTGGGTGAGCAGGTGCTAATGGCGGGAAGTGGATAGAAGCCTGGGTTGCTGCTAAACATACTGCCACGGGCATAGGACAAGCCACCCTCAATAACTACCCAGCACCGAAGGTCAATGGTGTGAGACGGAGAAACCCTGGAACCTCCCTGAGCCTCACTTTTTGCATCCATAGAATGGGCATAACCCCTGAATCCTCTCTGGGGCTGTGTGGTGGGCAGAAGTTGTGAATGCTGGCTTGGGGTCAGACAAATCTTCCATGAGGCCCACCCCCACCCCAGCCCTGCTGCCTTGGTACCTGTGGAACTGAGCAGTTGACCTCTCACGTGGGAAGTGAGTGCAGCGACAGGGCCCCACTTCCCGGGAATAGGGAGGCAGAGAGCCTGGAGTGCACGATGCACCTGGTGTGGAGTGAGAGCCCAGCGAAGAATGGACGCTGTTTGTGATTTCCCAATTCTGTGACTCCAGGGGAACTGCTGGGCAGCATCACAAGTCACAGTCCCTCAGCCTGGGTCCAGAGGCTGATTGTCAGACCTGGACCTGACTCTGTCCTGATTCTGAATTTCTGAGATTTGTAACCTCTCTGAGCCTCAGGGAGGCTGTGAAGTGGAGAGACAGGGATGATACCTGTCCTGAATATTAGGTGCAAAGTGGTTAACTTAGATTCCTGGCTCAATACCCGGTGGCCATCCTTGTTGTTCTCGTTTTTGGTGTTTGCCAGACAGCCCCCAGGCCAGACTAGTCCGGGCTGCCCACATCCCCCTCCCAGATGAGGAATCTGACTTGCTGAGGGCCCAAGGCCGCAGGGAATTAATCCCATTTTCTCTCCTCTTGCCCATCCTCAGGGGGCCCCACCCCCCTCAAGTGGGACTGCAGGAGCTGGGATCCGGGGACCTCCTATCAGAGTCAGTTCCAGGCCGTGATGTGCCCACCTGCCTTGATGTGTAAGCGGGTAAATCAAGGCTGCTGGTGCCGCTGGGGAGGGCACTTGTGCGTCTGGGTGGCCTCGACCTTCCCATCCCTGTCCACTCCCAGGGCTCCTCCATTGTGGCTCTGGGAGACTTCAAGACGGACTACGGACCTCTGTGCTCAGAGCAGAAAGAAGCCTACAGGCCCCAGAGTCTGCCCCCAGACAGGTACAAAGGGACCAGGACCTTCAGCCACCAAGACAGGGTGCCACCTAAGGCCAAGGCAATGCTGTGCCTTTGGGGCCTCCATCACCTGCCCTCAAGGCCCGCTGCCCCGCAAAATCTCCCTGCATTAGTACCACGTGCTTGGCCACTGGGAAGCCTGGCCCCGTCCCTTTCCCTGGGAGTTGCGAGGGCCCAGACGGGATGGATCCCCCCTCATACGCAGGTATGACAAGGCCCGGGCCTCGGCCTACTCCCACTACGTGAGCTTTGGCCCTGGAGACAGCCGCTTCCACGACCGGACCGCCGAGGCTGAGCGCGCCTGTGCCCGGGATCCAGGTGAGAGCCTGCCGGCTGTCCTGCCCCCTGCTGCCACGGCAGCCGCCTAGAGCTGCTCAGTGCCTCCTCTGCCCCTGGCGGAGCCTTTTGTTCTTCACCATGACCGCACTCCGAAGTCACACATCCTGGAAGGAAATCGGTGCCGGGGCCCAGGCAGCCTCACCACCTCTATGCACTTCTTCTACGGCCAGGTCAGTAGGAAGTGGGGGCGGAGGCGGGGCTCATCAGGGAAGAGGACTTCCCAGGTAGAGTGAATAGAACGTGCAAAGGTCCTGAGGCAGAAGTAAGCTTGACATATGTGCGGTGATCTCCTGGAGGGAAAGGTAAGTCCCTTAAGGACCCCAAACCTCAGTGATCCTGTCTTTAAATGAGAGCATACCAACTCTGAGTGCCATCAAATAGGGCCCAGAGAAGGTGTGACCTGTCCAAAGTCACACAGTGCCCAGCTCTTCCCTCCAACCGCGTCCTGGGACATCTCAGACACAGGAGCTTCCTAAACGCCATGTGGTCCCATAGCTGCCGCCGGTAACCAAACCACGTAGGCGCCACGTGCCTCACGAGAACCTGCAGAGCCACGTGACCCTGGGGGATTCGAAGCTGCTCAGGCAGTTCTTCCAGAGCTCCATGGGCACGGACTACTACCCCCGCGCCACGCAGCGGCTGCAGAAAGCGCGGAACCTCCACTTGCTTCCGAGTAACCTGCCAGAGGGCACCGGTGGTGAGCGCGGCCCCGCCCACCCAGAAGGCCCCGCCCCTGCCACCACTCTGGCCCCGCCCGCTCTCCAAAGTCCGGCTCCACCTCCTGTGGGGCTAAGTCCCACCCCATCGACCACGATCCCAACTCTGCCTTTAGATAACCCCGCCCCCTAGTGGTCATGATCCCCGCGCCTTGGACTCCCCACGGCAGCGCCCCCAGTGCGACCACGTCCCTGCGCCTTTCCTCCCTCCCACTCTGCCTCGGTTCCCTGACTCTCGAGTTTACCCGGCCTGGCCCCACCCCCAAGACGCACGTGAATTTGCCCCGCCCCTCCCGTCTCCTCCCTCCTCCTGGCCTCCTAACCCAACTTCAGCACCGGCCTAGCTTCGCCCTGAACCCGACCCCATTCCTAATCCTCTCCGTCCTTGCCCTCTGGGGTCTGCCTTTCCTCCCTTGACCTCTCAGTCCAGCCACCACACGTCCAAACCTCCAGAGGCAGAGTTTGTAACCATGAACCAGAAGATGCTGAAACCGCACAGGGTAGCTCCGGCAGGCGTGACTGAGGAGATGCTGCAGCGGGTGAGGGAGGGCTGGGTCACGTCCCTGACCAGGAAACCCCCGGATCAGTGTAGAGTTACTCAGGATGCTTCTACTGGAACCTGAGACTCAGAAATTGGGCAAATGCGCACAGGGTCACTCTAGAGTCAACCCCAGCTCAAGGTCATCTGAACGCCATCCTGGCCTCAAGGCCATTCCAAGCTCATCAACAGGGTCATGCCAGGATCAGCTCAGGGACACCTTCGTATTACCAGCACGTTTATACCCCAAGCTGAGAGTTGGCTCAGGGTCTCCTGAGGTCACCCCAGCCCTTGGGGTTATTCCAGCTCCTCCTCCTGTTTCTCATCCAGCTCCCGGGTCAGCCCAGATGCCGCCCCTTTTGACTCCCTCCCCACTGAGCTTTGATGCTCCTAGGGTGGTGCAGGGACCAGGGGGTGGCCCAGGTGGGTCAGCCACCCCCCAGGCTGCCCCGCCAGGCTCCCCTCCCCACCCGACTCCGCAGTGCAAGTATAGCCACGTGGAGCCACCACTGGGCAGACAGCGCTTCTTCTCAACCCAGCACCAGGACGACTTCGCCTTCAAGTACCAAGGCCCAGCAGTGCTGAGGTCGGGCAGCTTCCAGGAGAGCCACTTGCCCCTGGGCTCCCCACACCAGTGGGGTTGCGGGGGTGGGGAGGTGAGCCCTCAGGGCCCCCAGGTCCCTACCTACCCGTGCCCTCGACAGCAATAAACACCATCTTGGCAACATCCCACCCCTCTCCATCAGTCAGCCATGAAAAGGGATGCCTGGACGAGTGGGGGCTGTGCAGGAGAGAAGGGCTCCATCAGAGGTTCTGGAGGCTCCCCCACTCTGGGCAAGGAGGTCACTCGAACTCGTGCAGACACTTGGCAGCCAGAGCCAGTGTCAGATGTATGGGTGCCGTGACAGTTTCTGAATGACGTGGAAAGGCAGTGTGGTGAGACAATGAGGGTGCAGGCTTTGAGGCTAAGTACACAGAATCCAAGTCCTGAGTCCTCTGTGTCCCAGACAGCGGCCTTGGGCAAGTCGCGAAGCCCTCTAGCCTTGGTTTGCTCACCTGTACAATGGAGACAAGCGGCAGCTCTCTCACCGAGTGTTACACATGAGAAGTGGACACATATCACCATGTGGCTGGGGGTCAAGCAGGGAGAGGGTTAACCTTCTGAAGATGGTCAGGAGGGAAGGGGAAGATGAAGGTGCGAGGAGAGTGTCATCATTAAGGGACTGGGTGGGCCCTGGCTGGCATGGCTCAGTGGGTTGGGCATCATCCCACAAAGCCAAAGGTCGCTGGTTCGATTCCCAGTCAGGGCACATGCCTGGGTTGTGGGCCTGGTCCCCAGTTGGGGCACGTGCAAAAGGCAATGGATTGATGTTTCTCTCACACATTGAGTTTCTCTACCTTCCCCTCTCTCTAAAACAAGTACAATCTTTTATTCTTTTAAAGATTTTATTTATTTATTTTTAGAGAGGGGGAGGGAAGGAGAAAGTGAGGAGGAGAGATATCCATGTATGGTTGCCCCTTACCCACCTCTCACTAGGGACCTGGCCCACAAGCCAGGCATGTGCCCTGACCAGGAGGTGAACTGGCGACCCTTCAGTTCGAAGGCTGGCATTCAGTCCACTGAGCCGCACCAGCCAGGGCAGAATCTTCAAAAACAGAGAGAGAGACTGGGTGGGGCAGAATCTTCAAAAACAGAGAGCACGAAAGGGCCAATATGCTGAGAATGGTCCAGCAGTCGCCTCCGTTATGGGCGGAGGCTGGGGGACGGCCCCCACGTCAGAACTGATGAAATCCTCCAGGACACGATGAGGTTCAAGGGGACCAGTGTCCCACCAGCAACAATATGAAAAGGGTGGAAAAGCGGAGGATAGGGTGGGACCCTGAAGCCCATGGGTGACCCAATTAGCACGCAGGTAAAGGACCAGTACCTTGGATAGCACCTGACCTTGAAGGTCTGGGGTGCGGTGAGAATACCAGGAAGCAGGTTCCATGTCGGACAAGATGGGTCTCAGTGGCCATACGCAGGGCCTGCCTCTGTGGGCTGTTGAGAATCAGTTTCGAAAAACAAATTTGACTCTCAGACTCGGTAGTCAAGTCTTCCAAAGGCAAAGGCTCCCAATCCCACGGGCCACTGAAAGCCTACCCCCAGCCCGGCCAGGAGCCCTTTCCCCATGGGCAGCAATTCTGGGGGGCTAGCCTGTCACTTCCAGTGAAAGGACAGGAGTTCAGCTTTCAGTCCTAGTGGGACAAGAGGGCCTTTCCGGCCGCACTCCCGCGTCCCCAGGAGGGCCGCCAGCTGCCCAGCACCTCTTCTGCTCGCCCCACGAAAGCGCTCCTCGGCCCCCTTCTGCTCGCTGCATGGTGACCCAGGGCTCCTCGGTCTCAGCGCTCTCTACTGGCATTTTGGAGGCCGTGTTGTGCTTTTTGCAGGATGTTTAGCATCATCCCTGACCTTCAACCGTTTCATGCCATCAACACTCTTCCTCTCCCCGACCCAGCTGTGACAACCAAAAAAATCTCCAGACATTGCTACAGGTGCCCGGGGAGGGAGGATTGCCCTGGGGGGGAACCACTGCAACAAAACCATCCTACGAGGATTCCCAGGACAAAACCAGGTGCTCCTGATGAAGCTGGTCTGCTTATTGACCATATTACTCAATCAAAAGGCTTTTCCTTTTTGCCTTGCCTGCCAGAAAGCTCAGAAAGCTGGCTTTGGTATTCGGTTCCGTGCAGTTCCAGTTGCAGGAATATCTGTGCTCCTGCCAGGTACTAGGCATGGTTTAAAGCAACCAAGACACCAGGTGAGAAACAATGGGTGGGAGTTACAAGAAGGCAGATTTCAACAAAATGTGAAGCATTTTCTAATGGGAAACTGTCCAGCCCCAGGATGGTTGCCAGGGAGGAGAGAAGCCCTACTAGAACTATTAACCGGTACTGAAAGGCACAGTGTCATGATTCTGGATGTTCTTTTTTTTTTTAAGGCTTTATTTATTTTTAGAGAGAGGGGAAGGGAAGGAGAAAGAGAAGGAGAGAAACATCAATGTGTGGTTGCCTAATGGGGACCTGGCCTGCAACCCAGGCATGTGCCTCAGACCGGGAATCGAACTGGCAACCCTTCGGTTCGCAGGCCTGCGCTCAATCCACTGCGCTACACCAGCCAGGTCTGATTCTGGATGTTCTTTATGTCCATCCCTTATGTGTCCCATTCCTCTTCTAAAAAAAAGGCATTTTCTGTGAAATACAAAACCCAAAAAGGCTTATGAGATAAGATGAATAGGATTGAATGTTAACGGAAAACAACTTTGGCAATGTACGAATCACCCAGGAGCAGAATCCAGACCCGCCGCTTACCTGTATCTCTGTCCTTGAATAAGTGACCCTGTGCTGGCCCTCACGTCCCTCCTCGGTGAAAGGGGCGGCCACAGCCCTTCAGGCTCAGAGCACTGACAAGGGTTAAGTGCAGTGAGCACGAATGTGCTCAGGCCGGGGCCTAGTGCTTGGCTGCAGCTCAGTAAGTGGTGCCTAAATTTTGTTAATGTCATGGTCATTTTTGTTGCAAGTGACAGAAACCCAACTTTTACTCAGGAGAAAGAGATTTTACTGACTTAGGACCCACAAAGTCTTCACTTAGGTCTAATGCCAGGCATGCTGGTTCCACATCAGGGCCCCTCACAATCTAACGATCCTCCAAAGGGTGCCAAAGAAAAGGTGGCTGGCACCCCAAATCCTTAGAATTGAAGCCCCAGAGGAAAGAGGTGCATCTCCCTGCGCCGACTGTTACTGGAGTTGAGGGGACACTCTAGTCCATTGGAGTCACATGCATGGCACCCAAAGGGACAGGCTGCAGGGGTCGGCATTCCAGGCCACATGAGGCTCTTAAGAGTCCGGAGCCCAGCCTGGTGGATTCTGTCTCCAGCAACAGACCTGCGTCAGCCGGTCTCCTTCAGATGCCTTGCCCCAGGTCACACAGTCTGGAAGGTGGAAAGAGCTAACAGGCTCTTCCCTGCGAGGGTGACTGTTTCCTTTACAGGCTGGGAGGGGTCGGTGTGGGAGTGCGGCCTGGGGCATCAGGGACGCCCTTCTTCTCTTAATCCCAATTTTTCCTCCTATCTGATGAGTAACTTCCTCTTTCAGCCTAGGGGCAGAGAATTCTGCTCCGGCAGTCTCACAAAACCCAGTACTGAGTAGATGCTAATCTCTGCGTCTATTACAACATCCTGATACTTTTTTCCCCAAAGCCCCATAAGCCACAGTCTCAGGAGGCACGTGGTTAGAGTCCAAAGATAAAACAGGTAACAATTTAATCAGCTCTTTTCCTTCCACACAACAGAGATGTCCAGTGTCCCGAGGAGGACTCTTCTCCAGGAGTCCTGGGCAGCTGGGGCACTGTATGAACCCTGGGAGCCCTGTTCACTTCCCAGCAGGCATGTCCGTGTCATGGCCTTGGCCCTGGCCCTGGCCCTGCACCTCACTCTGCTCAGCCAGTCTCACGTTTCAAGTCGTTTCCTTTAACTCCCACTTTCACATCCTGGAGCCAACTGACTTTGGTCTGCAGCCTCTCCCTGTAGACGGCTAAGGAGGATGGCTGCAGGCAGCATGGGGCTCTTCGAGAGCTCATCATCCCAGAAGAAAAATGAGACCCTCCCAAGTCATGCCCCTCCCCCCATGGCTGTGGCCAGGGCCACGGAACAATGGCCGGGGAACAGAGCTCTCTGATGAGTGTAGGTGGCACGGTACTGGGGGGCTGTGTTACATGTGCATCCATCTGCAGTAGTGCGGCCCACAAAGGGAAAGCGAGGCATTGGCAGAGACACGGAGCGACGGAAACAGCGGCGTCCTTATCAGCGTTATTTGCAGCAGGGTCATCCGGGAGCGAGCAGGGTCATCCGGGAGCAGGCAGGATGCAGAACCAGGTGCACAACCCAACTGCAGTCTCAGGGCTCGCAGGTCCGCTGCAGGCTTTTCTCAAAGACGCGGAAAGCAGGTCTCGGGCCACAAGTTCAGCACAGATCTAGAAGTTTCAGGAAAGGAGAGAGGCAGCTCCTAGAGGCCTGATTTGCTCATGGCTATACTCTAGGGTATATTCACCATGCACAGACCATTAAAAACACACCAGCCGGGAAGACCACACAGCATGGGCAGTTCTGTAGGAGAGAGCTGGGGGCTGGAGGGTGTCTTACCAGCTGGGGCGTGCGCCGGGCGCTGTGGAGTGGGGGCACTTTTCCGTGGGTGCTGTTCAGCTCCAAGTGGGGCTGTCGCTGGACAGAAGCAGTGGTCACTTCAGTTAGTTGGGAGCGGGTATGTTTCTGTGGTTGCACAGTGTCCTTGTCTGGGGCTTGGCGCACACGTGGCCACAGAGCGGCCTTGTATCGTCATTGCTGATGTTCTGTGAGAGCGTCCTGGCCCAGTGGCCAGCTGCAGGCTGGTTTTCACTCACTCCCGCAAGGCCTCTGTCTCCAGGTACCATGTGCCCAGACACGGCCAGCTTCTCCCAGAGATCCTCGCTCTGGGGAGCATCAGGCTCAGGGGGACAGCAGGGCGTGACCCTCAGTTGGGTAGGAAGAGGGAACCACTCAGGGACAGAATCCCCGCCTCTTCTTTGGGGAGTCTTAAAGGGAAGCAAAGAGAAAGACATTCGTGAACTGCAGGGCTTCTCAGAGCCTTGTCTGTGCCCGTGTGCGCTGCCTGTCTGCGAGAAAGACTGAGCACTCGGTGTGTTTTCAACAGAGTCCGAGTCGGAGACTCTGGGGGGCAGGCGGTGGAAACAGAGCCAGACAGACAGAAAGGGGCAGATACAAAGGCAAAAGAATGGTAACAGAGACGCAGAGAGAGGGACAGAGACGGAGAGACGGGCAGAGAGGGAGAGCGTCAGGGCCAGACGCAGGCAGGGGCAGAGAAGAGGGCCGCGCAGGCCGGGCGCGGCGCAGACCAGTGCGCGGCCGCGCTGTCGGGGCCGCGGGGTCGGGACAAAGGCTGGCTCGGGGGGCGGGGGCGCCGATGGCGAAGGCCGCGGCGGGCGCGGGCGAACTACAAGTCCCAGCAGCTCCCGCTGCGGCCCTCGGCCGGCCCCTCTCGCTCCCCGGGAGCGCTTGGCGGGGCCGCTGGGCCGAGGGGGCCGCCGGCGGGGCTGGCGGGCGGGGGCCGAGCTGCGGGCCCCTGGGGCACCAGCCGGTGCGGCGGGCCGGGCAGGGGCGAGGGGCGCCGGGTGAGTGTCCCCGCGAGCGGGTCGGTGGACAAGGACCCGGGTGGGGGTGGGCGGGGAACCCCGGTGCGGGGCGCGGCCCTGAGCGACCTCCGTGCGCCCCCCACCGCGCGCGCCGCCTGCCCAGTGCCTGGAGAATAGGGGTGCGGCGCGCTGCGAGGGGCCGAACGTCCCGCGGGCCTAGCGCGCCCAGTCCGCCGCTGCGGCCCGGGGGAAGGCTCGGCCCGAGCGGGGCTCCTTAGATAGGGAAGGATGGGAGCACCCCTCAGCAGTGGGGTCAGGAGTTCAGGACGCCTCCGCCTCCATAGGCGACCCAGACCTCCAGAGGGGCCCCAGGCATCGTTCTCCCCACTCTGAGCCCGGGGATGGGAGTTCTAGAGGCTCTTTCTCAAGAGGGGGATCCAGAGCTTCCCTCTTTATGCCAGGACCTCAGTTATTGTTCCTCTTAGTGTCCAGTCTGGGGTGTCCAGAGTTCTGGAAGCCCTTTCCCCAGGAGGGGACCTAGGAACCCAGGAGGGGACCCAGGCATTGTTCCCCCACCCTCCAACCTGGGGTTCTGGGTAGAGGAGGTGATCTAGGAACTTAGCCCCCACCATTTGCTTACCTATCCCCAGCTATGGGTTCTGGCTCAGGGTGTCTTCCTCCCCAGGAGAGTCCCCTGTCCCCAGGAGTGGATTTATTTGTTTGCCCCAAATGGTCAGCCATGGGTGGGTAGCTTAAGGCATGACCTCCCATCAGGTAATGCTGAGCTCCCCCTGCACCCCCCGCCCCACCCCACTCCAGCCTGGAATTCAGGATCTTTCCTCCTGACACACTTCCCCATACCCCCCAGCCAGAGGGCCCGTCACTCAGGACTCTCCCCTTTCTAAGAGTTGGCTCAGGAGTCCCCCAGGCACTGAAGAGGGGCCCCAGGTTTTATTTCTGCCCAGCCCCCAGCTAGGGGTTAGAATTCAGGATCTTCTCTCCATGTGGGCAACAGGTACGCTGACTGTGGGGTCTGCAGGCCCTCCTGCCTCAGCTCCTGCCTGCTGTTCCCTGCCTCCCACTCTGACATTTGGAACTGACATTCTGGAGCACAGGTGTTGTGACAGTTACTGCCACCCTGGAACTGTGAGTCCTGGCATTCAGGCGGTCTCTTCCCCAGGAGGCAAGCCAGGGACACAAGAGCACTACCGGATGTGATTCGTCCCCCACCCTCACCCCCCAGATACAGGCTTCTAAGTTCAGGATGCTTTCTCTGTAGGAGTCAAGCCAGAGAGCTCCCTCCCTACCAGGAACTCCCAAATATCCCACCCCTAACTGGGGACAGGAATTCAGGCCATGCACTTAGAGGCAAGCACAGGAACCTGGCACCCACCCCCTTTTCCCCACCATGGGTAGGAACGTAGGACTCTCTCTCCACAGGACCCAAGCTTCCCACAAGAGGAGGAGTCCAGAATGGAGAGAGGGGCAGAGCCCTGGAGTTGGGTACTGGACACCTCTAGTGCCAGACCCCATGACTTCCATCCAGGTGTGGGGCTGAGAAGGGAGGGCCCCTGCCCCAGGTCCCAGCAGGGTCTCTCTTCTCCCTGCCCTGGCCAGAGCGAGTGACAGGTTTCCCTGTGGTCTGAGACAAGAGAAGGGTCCATGTGCTTTTTCAGGAGTGGGTGCTGGGGCACAGCTTGGCCACCTGTCTCATCCCTGCCCACACTCCAAAGGAGACCCCTGCTCCCCAGAGCCTACCTCTGCCCACCCTGTCCTCACCCTGCAGATCCTGCCCCAGAAGCGGCTGGCACTTCCACACCTGGGATGCGGCGCTCAGTCCTGGTCAGGAACCCAGGCCACAAAGGCCGGAGACCCACTTATGAAGAACTAGACTCAGACTCAGAAGACCTGGACCCCAAACCCGAAGAGCTAGACCCAGTTTCTGAAGACCCCGAGCCTGACCTGGAAGACCTCAACACTGTCTCTGAAGACGCGGACCCCGGCTATGAAGATCTGGGGCCCATCTCCAGCGATCTGGACTCCAATGCAGAGGCTCCAGGCTCCATCTTGGGGACCCGTGCCATGGATCCCCAAGATCTTGACCCCATGTCTTCGAGTTTTGATCTCGATCCAGATGTCATTGGCCCTGTCCCCCTGGTTCTTGACCCTAACAGCGATACCCTCAGCCCCCCAGAAACCCCAGACCTGGACCCCCTTTCTTCCAGCCTCGCTGCCACCCCGGAAGGCCTGGCCGCCAGCCAGGTGGTGCTCCCTGCACCTGCCAGTCCTCCCCGGCCCTTCTCCTGCCCGGATTGCGGGCGCGCCTTCCGTCGCAGTTCCGGGCTGAGCCAGCATCGCCGCACTCACAGTGGTGAGAAGCCCTACCGCTGCCCCGACTGCGGCAAGTCCTTCAGCCACGGCGCCACGCTGGCCCAGCACCGGGGCATCCACACAGGCGCGCGACCCTACCAGTGTGCTGCGTGTGGCAAGGCCTTTGGCTGGCGCTCCACGCTGCTGAAGCACCGCAGCAGCCACAGCGGCGAGAAGCCACACCACTGCCCGGTGTGTGGCAAGGCCTTCGGGCACGGCTCCCTGCTGGCGCAGCACCTGCGCACGCACGGCGGCCCGCGGCCGCACAAGTGTCCAGTGTGTGCCAAGGGCTTCGGGCAGGGTTCGGCGCTGCTGAAGCACCTACGCACGCACACGGGCGAGCGGCCCTACCCGTGCCCGCAGTGCGGCAAAGCCTTCGGGCAGAGCTCGGCACTGCTACAGCACCAGCGCACGCACACGGCCGAGCGCCCCTACCGCTGTCCCCACTGCGGCAAGGCCTTTGGCCAGAGCTCCAACTTGCAGCATCACCTGCGCATCCACACTGGCGAGCGGCCCTACGCCTGTCCCCACTGCTCCAAGGCCTTTGGGCAGAGCTCGGCGCTGCTGCAGCACCTGCACGTGCATTCCGGAGAGCGCCCCTACCGCTGCCAGCTCTGCGGCAAGGCCTTCGGCCAAGCCTCCAGCCTCACCAAGCACAAGCGGGTGCATGAGGGCGCCGCTGCAGCCGCTGCGGCAGCCACGGCCGCTGCTGCTGGTCTGGGCCTCAGTCCTGCGTCAATGTTGAAGCCCGGGCAGGTCTCCCTTCTGGGTCCTGATGCTGTCTCTGTCCTAGGCTCTGGTCTAGGCCCTGACCCTGGCTCTGTGCTGGGCTCCCTCTCCAGTCCCAGCCCCAGCCCCAAACCTGGCCCTGGCTCTGGCTCTGTCCCCAGTCCTGATCCTGTCAAGTATTCTGACCCTAAACCTTGTCACGATGCCAATCCTGTCTTTGTGGCCAGCCCTGACCATGGATCTGGTCACAGCTCAGACCTAGATCCTGTGCCCAGCCCTGTCCCCAACCCCGAGTCCCGCCCTGACCCCAGCTCTCCCTCCCATGAGAATCTGACCCTCCCTGCCTGTGAGAGTCCCGAGTGGGTGCAGGAACAAGGGGCGCTGCTGGGGCCTGACGGCTGAAGGGGACACCGCTACCCATGGAGGCCTGGGGAAGTTGTGTGTTGTGCAGTTAGTAAAACCCTCCCACCGCCTTCTGGCTCTGTCTCGTGGTTCTCCTGTTTCTCTGTCTCCCCTGATGCACAGCTCCTTGGGGAATGGGAAGGTGTGGCCTGAGCCAGCCATGCTTTCGGAACCCCATGGTCTGGCTTCCCCCGACATCCTCCAGACTTCCCAGCTTCCCCCATACTAGCAGTCGCCACTCCACACACCCCCAGACCTGGTTAGCTTGATCAGGGGCAGACTCAGCATTGCAGGTGTTCTGAACAGCGTCCCTTCCCTTTGGTTTATCTGAATGGTGGGATCTATGGTATGTTGAACTTACTATGGTAAGTGGATGTGAAGCCTTGTGGGCAGTCCTGCCCCCTCTGCTCCCCTAACTTGCCCCTTGCCCCCCAAGTCCACATTACAGGTAGCCCCGCTGGACAAAGGAGGTTGCTCATTTATGCATTCGACAAACATCTGTTAAGAGCTCACAGATACAAAACATGGAGACATTTGAAAAGTAATTACAGGATATGGTACATTCTAGCAGAAGTGTACAAGACTTCTGATTTCAGTGAGGGGCAGCATTCTGGAGGAAGGACTGTAATCCCAGTAGCTGCTCGTTTAATCGTCAGCACTGTTGGCCCAGCCTCATGCTATGCTTTTGCATTTTCTTTCGTTTTCTTATTTTTTTTAGCCATGAAAAATGTTTATTTTATTTTTAATTGTTATTCTATTACAGTGTTCCAATTTCTCCCCCTTTGCCCTCCTCCTCTGCCCCCCCCACACACACACTGCATTTTCTCACTTAACTCTTCCAACGGCTCCGTGAAGCAGGCCACCCTGATTGAGCATCCCCTGTCTGCAAATGATGACCCTGAGGCACATGGAGTTTAAGAGACTCTGGGAGCAGTTGGCAGTGCCTAGATTTAAACTTGAATTGTCCAGCCCCCAGATCCTGGGTTCCTAACCATTATGCTCCAGGGTGAGATGGTGTGAAGGCCCTGGGCCTTTGAGAGCTGAGCTGGGGAAGGATCAGAGGGCTCTCGTAGATTGCAGTGGGGAGTTCATTATCCCAGAGAAATGGGAAGTCACTGTCAGGTTCTGGCAAAGGACTGATACAAAATCTTTTTTATTTTTTCCTTTTAACTTGTATGCACGTATGTATTTTTTATAGAGAGAGGGGAAGGGAGGAAGAGAGGGAAAGAAACATCAATGTGTGAGAGAGAAACGGATCGGTTGCCTCCCGTTTGTGCTCCAACTGGGAACTGAACCCACAACCTAGGTATGTGCCCTGATGGGGAATCAAACCTGTGACCTTTCGCTTTGCGAAACCAACTCATACCCAACCAACTGAGCCACTCCGATCAGGGCAAATTATTCTTCAAAGATGCTTCCGGCTGCTGGATGGAATGCAATGGAAGGGGTCAGGAGTGGAAGTCTAAAATCAAAGAGGAGCTTGCTGCAGTGGTCCAGGCCAGGAACGGAGGGGGACTCTGGGCTGAGGGCCGTGAAAGTGGGAATGAGTGGTCCTATTTGAGATGTAATGAGGACATGAAGTAGGATTTGCCGATAGGTCATATGAGAGGAGCTGCAAAGGGGTTGCGAGTAATCCGGGAATTTCTGGGAGAATGGAGGGAAACAGCCCTTAGAAGGATGCAGGGTCGTCACCGGACCTCGCGGACTTGGAATCCAAAAGGTTGGCGCTGGTTCTACGCTCAGAACCAGTCGGTCCCCCAGCATCGTGTCGCCCGTTGGCGCTAGGGCCCCGCGATCGCTGCGCAGGCGCGGTACGCCGGCTAGTCGCTCTGGTAGGTGTGGTCGTGGCGCCGGCGAAGGGACCGGATCCGGTCACGTGCCTCCGAGGGCGCCCCGGCCACGTGACCGGGGTGCGAGTCAGCTGATGCGCGAGGGTTTGAAGCGGCGCGACGACGGAGCGCGGCCGCAGTGACAGCGGCGGGCGCTGTGGCCCGGCTGCTGCACCGCGCCCGCTGGCGTCCGGCGCGCCCCGCCCAGAATGGCAGCCCCCGGGGGCCGGCGCGGCTCAGGTGAGGTCGCGCGCGCGCGTCCCTGCGGGTCCCGGAACGCGGGCGGCGGACAGCCAGCTGCCCTAACGTGGGGCGGCGGAGCAGCCAGTTTCCCTTCCCCGAGCTCCGGTGCTGGCCTCTGAGCTTTCCCGCAGGGGAGATGTGGGCAGGAGGCTCTCAGATCCTGGGCGGCGGGTGGGCACCAGCTCCTCCGACCTCGGAGCGGCGGGACTCCCATTGCCCTTCCTCCGTCCGAGCTGTGCTCAGAGTTCCTAAATTCTACGGGCGGGCGGGCTGCCGGCTTCTCCGACTTCTCCAGCTCCGGGCAGTGAGGTTCCCACTCTCAGCCTGGGTTGGGATTGCTCAGCTTTGCTGCAGCTCAGCAGGCACGAGCTTCCCCAGTCTGCACGAGAACCCCAGGATTTCCTTCCCCAATCCGGGAGGCAAACGCTCAGCTTCTCTAGACTCAGGCCGAGGACTGGGGGTATTCCCTGCTTGAGCCTAGGCTACTGGCACAATTTCACATCTTCAAACCCATGGCAGCTCAGCTTTCCTGAACTCGGGCGTTGGGTGCCCAGCCTCCAACCTCTCCAGTCTCCATTTCCCATATGGGAGCCTGGAGGAATACCCTTGATGTCCGTCTTCCTTCCTCGAGCTAGCCAGAGACACAGGAAAGGTGTCTCACCCGGTAGGGTCCGGGGCTGGGGGGTTAGCTATGATCCCAGCTGAGGAGGCAGGCCCACCCTCTGGCTTCCATCCAGCTCTCTTGTAAACAACCGCAGAGGCATCCAAGCTCCAAACGGATGGGTCAGGAGGTGGCCCTCCCTGCAGAACAGGCTCAAAATCATCTTGGTGGCCGTGCCAGGCAGGGGGCCAGCTGGTCCCTGGAAAGAAGCTGGGTTCTCTCAGTGGTGCTAGTGGGTGGGTGTTACGGACAGTTTTGGGCCGCTGTGACCAGCTGTGACCCCAGCAGTTGCTGAAACCTTGGACGTTCCTCTGAGGCTGGTCCGATTGAAGGGAACAGGCAATGCTTAGAATAACCTCTGCTGACTGAAGAATCACTGAGACTTGGCTGCTCTGCCTTGTTTCACTTCATTCTGGAAGCATTTGCAGAGTTTTGGCCTTAGGGGGAAGACTTCTTTTTATTTCCGCTTTTCAGATGAGGGCACTGACATTTAGAAAGGTGCCTGGGGTCCCCCAAGCAGGAATTGGCCAGTCTGGGACTTGGTCCTAGGGGTGTGTGACTTCCGGGAGCTGGCAGCCTTAATGCAGAGGCCGTATTAGCTCATAAACAACAACATGGGCGGTGCTGTCGTAACACGTGGGGACGCACAGTGAGTCTTCAGCAAGTGCATTAGCCTTCCATTCTCCAGGCCTGTGGCTGTGAGAGTGTCAGCTGGGCAGGCCAGGCCATGACGAGTGGGGAGGGTTTGTCCAGAAAATACTGAGTTCCATGTTCACGCCTGGGCGCTGGAGTTGGGCGGGCCGGGGAGCCTCGAGCACCCTGGGAGAAGTCAGCGAGTGGAAGCCATTCATTCTCTCTCCACAAATCAACAACAGGAACGGTGTTGGAATGTCCCGACACTCCTGCCATGTACCTCCCTGTGATAAATGCTTTGTAAGCATCAAACCCTCAGCTTCCTGTGAGAGATGCTATGGCCCCATGTTGCAAATGAGAAACTGAGGCTCAGAGAGGCTGGGTGGCGTGTCTGAGCCAGTGAGCATCAGGCTCAGGGATCAGCTCAGGCCCTTTCGAGTCCCAAACCCGAATTCGCACTGCTGTGTACATCCATCAGCTGTTGAAGACTTTCAGACTTTCTTAGATCTCCCAGAATTCTTGTCTGGAATGTGGGATCTGCCTCCCCTGTTGGGAGGCGAGCCTGGCTGGGCCCGATGGCCACTGTGCTCCCTCATTCCACAGAGACCGAGCACCTCCTGACCCCCAGCCTCGGGTATGGGACCCAGGCGGGGGCATCGCCAGCCCCTGCAACCTCTCTGGAGGAGGAAGACCTCCGCCGCCGCCTCAAGTACTTCTTCATGAGTCCCTGTGACAAATTTCGGGCCAAGGGTCGCAAACCCTTTAAGCTGATGCTGCAAATGGTGAAGATCCTGGTGGTCACAGTGCAGGTGAGGCTGTGGCTGCTGTTTTCCTTGAAGGGGAGTCTGGGAGTTGGAGCCTCATGCTGACCCCAGGGCAGCCTCATGGCAGGGACAGAGACAATAATAAATCAGAAACTCTCCAAGCTCCACCTGTGAGCAGTCCCTTTGAACCTTGCACAGGCCCTCCGGGGCCCCGGCCTCTGCTGTTGCCTCCATTTTATAGACGAGGCCGCTGAGGCTCAGAGAGGTTAATCCTTCCAACAAACAGCTCATGAAGCAAGCACCTGTGATCGAGGGTCCCCTTTCTGCAAATGATGACACTGGGGTGCGTGGAGTTCAAAGTGACCTAGCAATCAAGCATTAGGACTCGCTGGCACTTGAACCCTGGCAGCCCGATGCCACGTTGAAGCTCAAAGAGAACTGACCCAGTGGCTGGAAAGATCGTCACCCCCCTCCTACGCCAGGCCCTGTGCTGGGGTCTAGTGATCCCAGGATGACTCAGAGCCTGCCCCTGCCTAGGGAGCCGTGACTCTGGGCGTGGAACTGTGCTTCTCATGTCCCCTGGGTAAAAGGATCCAGCAGTGTGGTGCTCACCCTGTGGGTTTCGGTTTAGCATGGAAGTCGGCATCTGGTAAACATTTAATGAATATCCGTTGCTACCCCGAGACACATGGGTGCCCACTGTGTGCCATGCATTGGGCACAAATGGTAGGCATGGACGATGGGGACACGTGCCTTCACGGAGTGGGTCTTCTCTCCCCTCTCCCTCCACTGTTCCATCGAGGGAGGCCCCATCCCAGCAGTGCTGACCCCCTGTCCCTCCTGGCAGCTCATCCTGTTCGGGCTCAGCAACCAGGTGGCAGTGACATTCCGAGAGGAGAACACTATCGCCTTCCGCCACCTCTTCCTTCTGGGCTACTCCGACGGGGCGGACGACACCCTCGCAGCCTACACACGGGAGCAGCTCTACCAGGCCATCTTCTATGCCGTGGACCAGGTGTGTGCAGCGGGGGCAGGCATCGGGGGAGGAGGGGCTGGCGGGGCTGACAGACCCTCCCTA
>PVKM010007064.1:0-42453 GCA_004027735.1 Carollia perspicillata | reverse complement strand
CTTCTATCCTCTTTCTCAAGTGCACTTACCTAATCCATGTGACTTTAAGTACTATCTACATTCTGATCACTTTCCAATTCATATCTCAATTCCTGGCTCTCTCCTTTGAAATGTAGATTCTTAGACCCAATTTCCTATATGGCATCTTAAACTGAACCTCTGATTTTATACCTTCACCAAGCTGTTTTTTTAAATAATCCTCCCTGAGTAAGAAAATGACACCTCCATCCTCCCAGTTGCAGAGGCCAAAAATCTGGACGTTATTTTCAAAGCTTTTTTCCCCTTACATTCCACAGGTGATCTGTCTGCCAAATCTGTCAGTTTTACCTTCAAATTTCAGCAGGTCCTTGATAATGTCATTTTGCTTAATGTTGTGATGTTATATAATGTTGATGAGATGCCATAAGAACCTAACTCTTGATTATATTAATTAGTCTATGGTAAAATTCGTTTTGTTATATATTATTTCATTTAAGTCTCAGAACTTGTCAACAATGTTATGTGAGGACTCCCCATGTATCTAAATCTGATCACTTCTCACCATCTCCTTGAAAAGACCATATCTCTCTCCTTGATTATCGTAGGCAGCTCCCCCTGCATGCATTCGTGTCTGTATTCAGTGTCTCCTAAACACACAGTGATTCTTCTAAAGTGTAAGTAGAACCATAGCACTCCTCTGCTAGAAAGAACCAAAGCTCATATACTGCTTATGAGGCCCTTACCTGAAACCCTCAGCTTCCACAACCTCCTCTCTCTTTCTTGGATGTGTCAGACATGCTTCTGCCTCAGTATTTTCACTTTGCTGTTTCCTCTTCAATAAGATACACGCATAGCTCCTTCCCAATGCTCACCTTGTTCTGCGCACAAATGTCACCTTCTCAGTGAGGGCTTTCCTGGCTCTTCTATAAAAATTACCACCCAGCTCTCAGCACGCCAAGTTTTTCTTCCTTGTTTTAGTTTTCTCCATAACAAGAACCACCCTCTTTTATACTATGTATTTACTTCTCTATTTGCTTATTTTATCACCCAATGGAATGCAATTTCCAAGAGAGTAGGGATTTTTGCTTGATTTGTTCACTGCTGTATCCCCACAGCTTAGAGTAGTGGCTAGTATATATTAGACATGTAATAAATATTGATTGAATGGCTGATTTAATTTATTCTGAAAGAATTTACTGAACAGTAAACATACATCATTGGGTTTGGTCCTCCTTACATTAAAGAGGAGATAAAGTACTCTATACCTTCAAGAAAATTAAAGCCTAAGTTAGAAAATGATACACACCAATATCTACAATATAAGACAAATTATGACAAGCAGCATAAAAAATAAAAGTGAAATGCTAAGGGGAATAAGGTGCTTCTTTGAGAAATTTGGGGACCATTTATGAATGGACCCCAAGTTTGTAATAAAATTTCAACTGAGAGAGATGAGATGGGAATTTAAGGATTGCTCAAACAGCAAGAATAACGTGAACAAATTTACATAGAAATGGAGAAGATAGGTTATAATGCAGAGCATAGTGTGCATTTAAGTTCATGAAGAGGGTGGACTGTATACACAGAAGGAATGGAAGATGTCATTTATATGTAGTGGGTACTCTCATACAGTTCCTGATAAATGGAGGCTTCCATGCAGTGTCGCTAGAGCAGGAAAACCATGTGACATCCATGTTACTCACCCCCTTTTCTTACTTTTCCTTTGTCCATTGCCAATAAAGTCAGTAGTGAGCAGAGACCTTTGCATGGCCTGGTGTGGAAAGCCCAGTTCTCTCAATCAGTAGAAGTCAGCCAGGTAAATCAGGTTTTGTCTCTTGGGAACTTGAACTACGGAAAAAGGATACAATCAGGCAAAAGCAATGGAAACACAATGAAAAGATCATGTGGCTGAGACAGGCCATGAGGAAACATAAGTAAGCAGAAGTTATGGTATCTAAAGGAGCTCTGATTAAGGTTTAGTCAATGTTTAAGAAGAAGCTGATTAAGGTAAGAAAATAATATATGGAATAAAGGATGGTCTTGTTGGTAGAAAAACATTTGTCAAAACAAACATTGAGAGAAGACATGACTTAAGGAATATCTATGTAATGTTAACGAAGGTGCATTAAAGTCAAGAAAATGCCCAAACTTCTATTTAACTGCTCTTGGAGCAACAAGATGAGAGCTACATGAATCCTGATGACATAACATTTATTTTCTTTGATTCTGCTTTAGTACCACTGTAGTGTATCAGAAGTCCCGATTATTGAAGATTACCTAAGTGCATTGCTGATACTTGCAACTCAGAGATCCTTGTACACATCATTTGCCCTCTAGATATTAGCTTCCTCTTCTGAACTATGATGTGTACCAGGTATATGCTAGATCTGTTTCAAGGATCCCTATAGCAAAGAAAATAATCTATGATTTTTTTCTATTGGATGTTTACTTGTATGTGTTACATGTAGAATGGTATTATCATACAGTAGCCATTGTTCTGTTTTGACAGCTGGGAACAGAAAAAACTAGCTTAGTGAAAACTAATGTAACTGGCAATTTTTTGTTTTTTCATTTCATTTGGTGTTTTTGTTTGAAGTTGTATGTCTTGTCCATGAAAGATGGGAATTTAATTGCTCTCATCAAACATGCTGCCTAATAAATTGCTTACTCTGGCAGAGAAAATTAGAAGTAGCTTTAATATGAGAAAAATCTTTTCAATATGGCAGATTTTATACGATTTAGCTTTATATAACTAGATTTTTTTATATCACATACCATCTGTCATTGACTATTGGCATAATGGTTGCAATTGGTGTTATTATATGCATAAATGCAATGACAAATGGATCTTACTTTGTATGCATGTGATATTTTTCAAATTTTCTCTGCAAGAACGAAATTTAAATATTGTAGTATTTGACATAAATTTGTATTTATAAGGTAGAGTGGTATTTTATTCTACTTTATTTGTAGTACATAATTTTGCTTTTCTGGGCCTGTGATAAAGCAGACCTTTTCAAAGTAATATTAAAATAAATAGAACTTTTTCCTCTAAGTTCTTTTTTTCCATCTACTCAAACATAATTCAAACTATCCTCTGCATTGGTAGATTTTTTTAAAGGAAGGTTTTTCTTTAAGGCAACCCATACTAATCAAATTTTCAAATTAAAAAAATGGTCTCTTTTGATTTAATTTTACAGAACTTTTTTTTCCACAAGGATGCCAAAGAAGTTTGCTGTGTTTCCTACTTCAGGAAACTAAGATTTAAAAATTCCATAATAAATCTGGACATAGGGGAGACTGCTTGAGGAACAAAATCAAGGAAATCAAAGTTGAGGAGGGGAGTTGTTTCTCTTTGTCAAGTGAATGAGCATCAACACTGCATCAATACTGCACTGTTGTTTTCATCTCTATAATATTTTTAAAGAATAAAACATAAACAATTTTAAAACTAACATAATCATCTAAATGTATAGCAATGTTACTTAGAAGACACAAAGAGAAAGGACTAACATTACAGATCATATAACAAGGAATTTACAACTGTGTAATGCAATAATTATTTACAAACACATGTATTGGTCAGAAGTTGCAAAAATGCAAGATTATAGCACTTGACTTTTGGTTACATGCTGAAATTCCAGTAGATGGGGATGTTACTACATGAAAGAGGATTGTGATGAGGAAACCGACATTTCTCATTTTCCTGAGTTCTGAGTAAGAACCTTTTTTAGGTGAAAAATGAAGTAGAGGAATCCCCAGCACAAGTACTTACTTCTCAATTACATAAACAGTTGCATAATTTTATAATAATCTGATAATCCTCAAACATGACTATAATCTAAAAAATTGAGATTTTAAAAAAATGATCAACATTAATAAATTGGTAAGATCTTTGAATTTCAGACAATAATTGCTATTTCCTTTTCAAAATAATTTGTTGGTTTCTGAGGTTATACATTTCTTTAAATCCCATAACAATTTTTTATCAAATTAATTTTAAAAGGTCAAGCATATATATATATGTATTTATATATATATATGTAGATTTGTGTATATATGTTGAATGTATTAGAATGTGAGTCTTCTACTTTATTATGCTAAAATAAATGAACATTTATTAATTTAATCACTCAACAAATAGTGTCTACAATGTTCCAGTTACTATACTACACATAATAATGAATAAATTACATATCAACTCATACTCTCTCAAGCAACTCATAGTCTAAAAAGGTACAATAAAAATAAAGAGACCAGCACAATATACAAAGGTAACTATTATATGAAATATTTATAGCATAGCCCCCACTTGCTGCAAGAACACGTGTTGACGTTTGGTGTTGAGAGCCTAGTAAATAGGGAGCTCCAGCAGTGTGTAAATGACCGGATCCAGCCATGTGGTGGACCAAGCTAAGTAAATTTTTGCCTCTTATGAACAAAAAGTCAGGAATAGCTTTCAAACAAAAGGAGGAGTCTTTTTTAAATGAAAAGTTAAAATCAAGGGGGAGAGTAAGAGGGCACTTAACACCAAAACAGTAAAAAGGCAAGTTGCTGTGGTAATGAAGTGCAAGATTTCAGGGTTGTGGTTTGGGACTTTAGTCCAGAAGCTAAACCCTCACAGCTAGGCAACTGGAGGTTCACTGCCATTCAGGAATAGGAGACAAGTCTAAACAGAGCATGAGTTTGAAACTGCAGCCTCTGTGTACAGCTACATTCAGCATGAGCTGCACTGTCCATGGAACAGGAACTTAACTCTTTACCCCATAGGATCACAGAAATAAGTCTAGAAGGCATACTCTGCCCAGGGCTGTAAATGGAAAACAAAAAACCAAACACATGTTTAGGTTCCCATAAAAAAATCTAAACTTAAAGCTTGTTCCATGCAGGGTATAATACACAAATTTCACTATCTTCATGGTACAGGGATGTCTAATATAAAAATTGATGTTAGGATGATAAATTCTTTGGACACCTGGCTACATGAAATGCAATGCAAACTGCTCTGAGGACTACTTCCAACTGTGCTGAACACAGAGCCCCCTGGAGTAAAACATCCCCACTCAGAATGAGCCCTACCTCACATCCATTACAAGTTATCCACAGTGAGTGAGAGTAGAAATTACAACAATTTCCAGAGTCGGCATCCCTAAGAACTTGCAATAAGAATCTGAAAAAGATCATAACATGAATACAAGCTCAATGATGACTAGCATTGCTTTGTTTTATTCACTGTTGCATCTATTGTTGAGGATAATTCTAGCATTTATGAATAGGTTAGTGCATTTAAAGTGAAAAGATTCAAGGACAAACAGAGTTTTTAAAAAGGACAAGGCAGAAAACAAACAAGGAAAGTTGAAAAAATAAAGTAACACTTTTAGAAATAAAAATTTAAAAACAAGACAGGTTAAAGGAAGAATTTAAATAACATTAATTTTTTCTTTAAATTTTCCATCTCTAAGGAAAAAGATCTGCAGATGATTCCCCAAATGTAGCACAAGTGAAAAAGAGAATGAAGGGGAGAATAATTAAGAGGTACAGAGAAGAAAATGACAGATTTTCTTTCTATCCAGCTATCCATCTGAAACAGGATTTCCAGAAGGAGCTGAGACTGGGGAAGAGATGATATTTATAGAAAAATTTCCAGAATTAATGAAATATACGAATCCTCAGATTGAAAACCACAGTGAGTCCTGAGCAGATTTCATGAAAGTAAATCTATATTTAGACATCATGAACAAATGAACTATAATTATTGAACAACAAAGATCTTTAAAACAACCCTTGAGGCTACAAAACAGAGAAGGGTATCTTCAAAGCCCCGAGAAGAAGTAGTTGTCAGACTAGAATCCTTAATTTGAATTGATAAATTAACGATGAAAATTGAGGCTAAAATAAAGACTTACTCAGGTAAGCAAACACTGCAGAGGTTTCTATTCGTAGATACTCTCTGAACTACTAAAGAATGCGCTTCAGGAAGAAGTTGAAACCAGGCATAAAAAAATGTGAGACATCATGAGCAATAGTGAACAAAAAATTGGTAAGTATATAGACAAATGTAAACAACCAATGGCTCTAAAAATATCTGTGGAGCAGTTAAAATGAAAATGGAAATAAAACACAAGATGGAATAAGAAAGTGTCAGGTAAGATTGGTGCACAAGCATTCTCAGGTCTTTGTGTTAGAGAGGAGAGACCAAATGTCCTTAACCTTCTATTTTGTTAGGGTAAAATATGACTGCAATTCATATAAGGTTAATTAGAATATAAATAGATACAACTCTGAAGCTAGTAGGTAAACAATGGGGGGATTTTAAATGGTCAGGCTATTAATAAAGGAAGTATATAAAGCATAAATTAAAAGGAAAAATAAATCTGAGCATATAAAACTGTATAGGCAAAACCCTGAAAGCCAGAGAAAGCAGCGACTCTGGGAACTGTAAGTACAATAGTTCAGAGCAGCTGGAGGGGAAGCAGGTTCAGAATCTGTCCAGTAGGGAAAGGATTAGGGTGTGACACAAGAGGAGGTTTTAAAAGTGATCAGAAGCCATAGAGATTAACATACTGCAGATCAAAGGCCACAAAGTATTTTAAGATAAGCAAAGCAGCCAGATTGGAGTACAATGAAAGATCAGTCTTGCCACGTACAATGGCATCGGTGAAACTTGAGGACATTATACTAAGTGAGATAAGCCAGACAGAGAAAGATGAATACTGTCTGGTATCACTAATATGTGTATTCTAAAAAATCAGAAATTGCAGAAACCGAGAGTAAGATGGTGGTTACCCAGGCCAGGGGACTTGGGGAGGTGCTGTTAAATGGTACAAGCTTACAGCTAGCAGGTGCGTACGTTCTGGGGACCTAACACACAGCACAGTTATTGTGTCACCTTTGTGGTCTAGCTCATGTTATGAGGCCCACCGACATTGAGGCCTTATCTACTGCATGCATACATATAAATACTTTTTCTTTTATCTCTACCCCCAACATCTATTTTAACATCCATCTCAAATTCAACTGTTTGAATTTGTTTTCCGGTGACTGTCCCAGAGCATTAAATATCCCTTCCCTGAGCTTCGGTAGCATTTTACACTTCCTTATGAGGAAATTATTTTTCTTTCCTTTTCTTCTCTCAAAGCTATTCTTTCTCTTCATACACTTTAGAAATGTTTTAAGACTGATTTTGGCACTGTAAATACTTATTAAAATATAAGAAATGTATTAACAATGATGCATGGTGTGTATGTGTGGGGTGACTGCAAACCAAACACAGATACCTGACCTTCATTGAGCATTAAGTTTAGCTTAGAGTACATGGGAGGCCAACAAAAAGAGAAAGATGATGACCTCTGTGTTCATTTGTGTTAATTTCATATTTTGGGTTCTAGGTTGGATTCCTTGGGAAGGAGATAATATATACTAGTTTGCGGTGAGTTCTACAGAGAAAAAAGAAAGAGGCAAGAATAGGTCAACAGAGAGGTTGGATGCAGTGGAATCACAAAAAAGTTCTGCTGCCCCCTCTCAAGCTCAGATGGACCTAAAGGGTTGTCCCAAGTTGGGGTGAGGAAGTTGGGTCCTTGTTCCTTGGCACTGGTGAGTTCTTCGGTGTTGTATTCCTTAAGAGGTGTGCTTTGGGCGAAGGAAGCTTCAGCAGACCCAATTCCTGGGAAGCCCGGTAGAAAGTCTCTCCAACAATGCAGTGAGTAAATCCTTCAGTATTAAATGGGAATCTGGGAGGCACAGGGCAGAGTTGCTAATTTCTTAAATACTTTTTGCTTTTAATACACAGGGACTGTATCATCTTTTTGGTAGGAAGGAATGTGCTTTGCAGAATTGTTTCCTCATAAGGCTGTAGATTGAAACAAAATCCTGTGACTGACTTCTGGGGCTGTGTGTGTGGCGAAGATTAAAATATGGTTTCAGTTTTTAATGGCAGTTAGTATGTGATTCAGAGACCCAACCAAGTAACTAAATAACTACAGAAGTAAATACACTGGATCAATGAAAAGAAAATATATGTAACAGTTTGTTACAACAACAGAACAGATGCCACAAGGAATTACATTACATGATTAATTGCCAAGTGAGCAATAATAAATCTTTGCTGGAACAAATAAAAATAAATGACCAAATTAGCGATACAGGCAATTGTTGCTATAGGAGCTTAGCTGGAGTAGAAAGTCAGTAAGTAGTTGGAGGTAAGGCTGCAATTCTTCCAGATAAGGAATTTAAATAATTTCTTCTGTACTCCTAAGAATGTTTGGAGGTATTGTGAAGACCTTAGTGGCAACTTGGCTGGAAGTGGTGCCGTGCATTAGGAGGAAGAGACTTGGGGAAAGTAGACCACTGATGTGCAATTTCAGTCCAGATATGAGGTGGCAGAAGTGATCATGGAAATGGAAGACAGTTCTTTCATAAACATTTCCCTTACTCTCTACCATAGGCTTTGCTGCTTTACACATTCAGTCTTTGATAATTTGCTACCGTAATTATTTTTAATAGATTATTTTTATTGTATTTTCCATTACTATTTATCCCTTCACTAATATGAATCATGATAATTAAGACTGGTATGGTTATTTACATTTATATTTATATTATTCATATTTTACATAGTGCTTTCCCTGCTCATCTCTGACTCTCTCAAGCATATCATGAGCTACCCACCACAGGAATTTTTAACAGCATTTTTAGATTTGAAAACTAAAGCTACAGAGCTCATTTTTATCCTGACAGAGCCTAGACTAGCGATTCCAATATGGAAAGCAGTCAACAAATTTCAGTGGGATGAGTGGGGGCTCATATTTGAGCCACTCACAACCTCATAAAATTAATTATAGTTTATGTTGCCAACAGATAGACTCTAATATTAGAGCCAACTTGTTCATTTTTTACTTCTGAATGAGCAAGGTTTAGTCTTTATACAGATAACAGCTTCATGTGTTACTGTGGGTGCAATATCACATTTGAGGAACCTCTGTCTTATGCTCCTGGAAAAAGTTTCAAGTTTTTCAGGTACAATGTGCTATAAGTATCTCTCTAAAATGAATGCACTTCCCCAATGGAGAATATATTCATATCTGGATATGCTTTACCTTACATGAACCAAATTTCAAATTAAAAAATATATATAAAATTATAAAATATTAAGTGCTGGATAATACATGAACAAAGTTCATAATTCCTAATAATCATAACAGGTGATATTTTACAATTTAATAATTCATTACTATTTCATGAATCTGTCTTTTGTATGTTAGTTTATTATTGTCATTGGATTCCACATATGAGTGAAATCATTTGGTATTTGTCTTCCTCTGATTGGCTTATTTCCCTTAGCGTAATATTCTCTAGGCCCATCCATGCTGTAGCAAAGAATAAGATTTCCTTCTTCTTTATTGAAAACACTATTCCACTGTGTAAATGTACCACAGTTATTTAACCCATGCATTTACTGATGGACACTTGTGCTCCTTACAAGTCTTAGCTATGTAATGGGTAATAACTCATTGCTTTGTAAAGATACCTTGAAATAGAAAAGATTCTTTGGCAATTTAGTAATGTTAATAGAGGCAGCATTAAAATGTAGAGACAAATGCTGGAACAAGGTCTATTGTTCCAGCTTTACCAGTAATTTATCATCATGGGAAAGTTGAATTTTCTGTCAGATATTAAGTACATTTATTCAGTTGTTATTTAGTATTTAATGTATAACTGATACTGGAGATACAATAGAGAATAAGAAAGACATTTGTCTTCCTGGATCTTATATACAGATAATATCTATTTTATAGACTTATTGTATCACAACTTGAATAGATAAAGCTTATGACAAATACAGAAAGCACTTTTTGTCATAGCATTTTTTTATTTCAAAAAAGTAGAGCTACAAAAATTGGCCTGAAGTTGAGAGGTATACCATGTGTCTGAGAAAAAGACAGTGATGTATTTTCTTGGGTACTAATAGAGTTTTTAGAGAATCTCAGAAACTTGGTGAGATAAGAGTTTCAGTAAAGATACAATAAAATCATTTACCAAAGAGATTACAGAGGAAGAAAACAGAAAACTGATTATCACTTGGTCCTTGGTTACTTCTGGTTAAAATTCCCTGGGGTAGCAGAACAGAGCTAGATTGGAAGGATTAGAGTGCGAGTGGGTGATGATAAAGTAGAGGCAGGGTTATGGGTTATGTTTAAAGTAATAATTGTAGTTTAAAGGCACGGGAAAAGGAAGATAGGTGGTAAGTTACAGGGAATAAGAATTTGAGGAATGTTTTGTGTTATAATAGACAATTTTAGTGGACAAAGAAGCATGTGGGAATGAAATTGGGCAAGATATGGAAGTCTGGAAGCTATTAGATTAGGGCAAAGTTGGTTAAATTGGTAAAAAAAATACAAAAAAAAAACCCTTGAAAGTGAATATCCACAGACTTCTCAAAATTCTGAAACAGTTACTTAAGAGAGCATGTTGGGTAATCAAAACAGGAAAAACAAAGAGGATGGTCAGGAGGGTGAGAAAATAAGCCACAGATTAAGAGAAAGTATTTGCAAAAAGATGCATCTAATAAAGAACTGCTATTACAAAGAACTCTTAAAACTTAACAGTAATACAACAACCTGAATAAAAAGGGGGCAAAGACCCTAACAGATTTCCAACCAAAGAAAGCATACAGATGGCAAGTACGAGAAGATATTCCACATAATGTGTTACCAGAGAAGTGCAAATTAAAACAACCAGATACCACCACATGCCTATGAGAATGGCCGAAATCCAAAACACTGACAGCACCAAATGCTGACGAGGATGTAGAGCAATGGGAACTCTCATTCATTGCTGGTGGGAATGCAAAATGGAACAGTCACTCTGGAAGACAATTTGGCGGTTTCTTACAAAACTAAACATATGTTTAACTTATGATCTAACAATTGAATGCCTTGGTATTTATCCAAACGAGTGGAAACTCATATCCATACAAAAACCTGCACTCGGATGCTTGTAGCTGCGTTATAATTGCCAAAACTTAGAAAAAACCAAGATGTCCTTCTGTAAGTAAAGGTATAAACCTTGGTACATTTGGAAAATGCAATAGTATTCTGAGCTAAAAAATGAGCTATAAAGCCATGAAAATACATAAATGCACATTATTAAGTGAAGGAAACCAGCCTGAAAAAACTACACGCTGTACGATTCCAACTATGTGATGTTATAAAAAAGCCAAAACTATGAAGACAGTAAAGAAATGAGAGATTGCCAAGGGTTGGGGTGTGGGAATGGGTATGATTAAGCAGAACACAGAGGAATTTCAGAGTAGCAAAAGTACTCTGCATGATGCTATATTGATGAATAGGATTTATATACACTTATCTAAACCCATAGAATATACAGTACCAAGAATGAACTCTAATTCAAATTATGAATTTTAGGTGATTAGGACGTATCAGTGTAGGTTCACCTGTTATAACAAATGTGCCAATCCGGTGAGACATGTTGATAATGGGAGAGAGAGGTTGTGCCAGTGTGGGAGCAGGAGGTGTGCAGGCATATCTGCACCATCCTCTCAATTTTGCTGTGACCCTAGAACTGCTCCAAAATAGTCTCCAAATATAAGAACAAATAATAATGGGCACTCAGTGAAATAACTTTCTCTTAATAAGCAGGAGGGAAGGAAGGAAAAGAGAGAAGAAGGAAGGGAAAGAGAGAGAAGAAAGCTGGCAGAGAGGAGGAACAGACAGAGAGATGGAAGGTGGGAGGTTGGAAGGGCAATGGTCCAATAGGAGCGAGCAATTTTTAAATGTAAAGACACAAATAGTAAAGATTTTAGAATTTGAGAGCTATATGCTCCCTTGCAAATAGTTTGTTCTGCCTTGTAGTGCAAAAACAACCTTAGACAGTATAAGCCAATAGGTATTATTGTGTTCCAATAAAACTTTATTTACAAAAACAGGTGGCAGCTCAGATTTGACCTAAGAGACAGAGTATGCATCCAAATGATTGATGCTAGAGTTTATTTGGCTACAGATAAACCCAACTCCCATGACTTTATGTTTTTGCTGAGTGAAAGAACACACTGTGTACATACGCACATATGTACAGGTATATGTATAAATACTTATGTGTACAAGTATATATCTCCCACACAAATTTTTTGGATTCCCAGTGCATAGAAAAGCTGTGTTTACACTATACTGTAGTCTATGAAGTGTGCTATAGCATTATGTTTAGAAAAACAATGTGCATACTTAAATTAAAAAATACTTCATTACTAAAAATGATAATCATCATCTGAGCCTTCAGTGAGTTGAAACCTTTTTGCTGGTGGAAGTCCTTATGCACAATTTGTGGGGAAAAAAAACCAAAAAAATCTGCAAAGCATAATCAAGTGCAATAAAATGAGGGATTCCTGTAATTCTGATTTAATGGTCTCTGTATTGATAGAACAGTCAGAAAACATTGTTAGTTAGCCTGTATTTGCACAGTGAGTTTGGTTTCCAGCATGATTCCCATGCATGCTTTGTCTGCTGTTCCATTGACATCATTCTTAGTTCCAAATCAAAGCAAGAATTCTTCCTGTCTTTAGTATAAGAGTTGTTAAAAAGCTGTTAAAGAGACAGTATTTAAGTATAACAGAGATGTCATCAGGGCCATTGGGTCCCGTCCAATACTTTGAAGACTTTTTGGCAGGAGTGGGGTTGGCATTTTACCCAGAGTCATCTCTGGCTGTACTTGCTTCCTCTGAATTCAGTTAGATCTTGCACCTGTTACTGATTCCCCCCAAACATGAAACAAAGTCTCTATTACTTGACTATGCTGCAAATAACCACCCCCACAAAAACATGAAGTGGTTGTATGGGTAGAAAACATAGAAAGTTCTAAATTGAATTGAATATTAAACTACCCTATTTTTTAAAGTCTTTTTTTTTGGACCATTATTCTTTTCTCCCCTCCTGTATTTTCACATATTCTCTCTACGTGCGTATCAACCTGGGTCTTATTGACTACATTCTACTGTTGTTTTCATTTGCATAATAGATGTAAAACATATTATTTTGACATGTTAACTTTTCTTTGGTTAGCATAAGTCAAATCAATAACCTAATTCCTGCTCTCAAAGACCTTATCATTTAACCAGAGACAATGGATATAAAATAGGCCTAAGAGAGCAAATAACATACATCATTAGTGTTGAATGAATTTGAGCAGAATTTTAGGTTCCACTGTATTCCCATCAAGCCTAAGTGGATAGAGTAAGTAGTTGATTTAACTGGCTCAATAACAGCTGCCTTAGGACCAGATGCATATTGTTAGAGGTCTGAAGGTCAAGGTTAGAACTATGAGCTTGAGGATAAGACAGGTCTTGTAGATCGTTGTGGGAAATAAGAATAGCATAACCACAATTTTGACAAGCAGAATTTTTGATTGACATATTGAACTTCATATGATGAGAAAGAAGGGTTGTTTAATTTCAGGATGGAGTAAGGTTTGGGATGGAACTTCCCCAACATCCCCTGAGTGTGGAGAAATTTAGACTACACTCAGCAAAGTCTGCATATAATTTTATCATTTAACGTGCTTTGCTTTTACTCTCTTTTGGCAAGACTTTTCTTCATGAATGAATTATAACCAGTATCTCTTCATGTTTTAGAAGCTCCATGAATTTATAATGAATTCTATTCTTTGTATTCTCTGTTTGAGTGATGAAAGGGTCAGAAGCACAATTTATAGGTTAAATGATATTAGAGAACTATGAATTGTATGACATATTTCATTAAAGCAGAGGCTATGAGCTGGCGTTTTAACAACCAGGAATTTCACACATCTGACCAACAATCTTGTTCATAATTACTTTTGTAATTGCTAAGAATAAGAAAAAGGACTGTGTGCATACATTTTTAAAAAGTTTTACAACTGTAAGTTTCTTTTCGGAGTATATTTTAGCAGTTAAGGTATACTATGTCATATAAAGTATAATAATTTATTCTATAATGCTTATGTAAAATATAAAATTTTATCTGTAGCTAACTGTTCTGAAAATATATAGTAGGAACATATTAAAACTGGAATTGAAATTATTTTAAAGATCTATCTTTCTCAGGAGGAGAAAAGGTTAGTTACAAATTATTCCAAGAAAATTAAAAAGCAGATTGAATTCTTTGCTTCTTATTAGAAGGTTAATTGTTACCATTTGAAAACTTAGCTTAAAATCCTTGCTCATAAAGTTAAATGGAAATATTTTAAAGTAAAAACTTAATGCAATATATGGTATGCAATTCTAACATGACAACAGACATGTGTGCATGGGTACATCCAGTGAGTGATACTGGTAGCTACTCCTAAATCAATTTAAACATTTTTCAGACATCTTTCATTTTTCTCTTCTGAAGCCATGAAGTTCTGGGGGGAGCCTGGTTCAATATACATAAAACTATGACAGAAATAAAGAATGAAGAAACACAATGTATATTTAAGTGATAAATGACACAAATTTGAGCACTGTTACAGTTTAGCAGAAGGAAATACTGACTTTAAGAAGAATGGACATTTTCCAAATTTTGTAACACTCACTTTATTCATTTTAATTAATGGCCAAAAGGAAATTTCAGACTCAAGGGTGAAAATCTATATACTATTTGAAAAACTGTTAGAAAATAAGAAGATGGTTAATTATCCACATAATGATAGTTTAAAAGACAGCAACTTTTTAATATATGTAACTGATGATAATTAGTTTTTTCTACTTATTCCTAAGCAAGATGTGATATTTTAATTTTTTGTATATGATATTTAAAAATACTATTGAAAATTTCCTTTTTAACTGTAATTAAGTGTACTGTCCTCAAAGCAGTCGGTGACTTGATCCTTGAAATTTAAAGCAGTCTAACAGATTTGGGGAAATAACAAGAACAACACAGGGAAGTAGGAGGGCTCACAATTGTTAGTGAGTTTTGGAATCTCACACGATGAAACAGTTCCATCATATAAACCCCTCCCTTTTGGCTGGATACAAATCCATGAGAGATAAGTTGTCACATTTTCATGTTTTAATAAATTCCTGTTTTTCACTATCTCTCATCAAAATTCATGTGTTGTCGCCAAAATACAATAGAGAGGATTTATGTTTATATACAGAAAGCTAGCGTTTGAGTCCTCCCTGAATCAACTCCTTGTTGTGTGATCTTGAACAAATCATTTAGTTTTTTCCGAATAAGACTCTGATTTTTTATTGTGGAAGAAAATACTTTAGCAATTTTTGATTCTTGAGCTTGAATAGGCCATCATTCTTATGGTTAAAAAAAGAAAAGAAAGAAATGAAGCAACATTAAATTTTTTCACCCAGTAGTGAGTTCGTGCATCCTCATGGAAATGTTCTGTTCATTGCCAAGTGCTTTGGAGTAATTAGTTCTTCTCATATTCCTTTCCCTTTCCTTTTCCTCCCTCACCACCTCCCCCACACTGCCTCCTTTCCTTCCTTCTTTCCTTCATTTTCTGTCCAAGAGCTAGTCATAGTCGGGTGATATGTAGAGAAAAAAACAAAAAATTAAAGCTTAAATACCTGTACTTTAAACTGTTAAAAATTAAGGAAGTTTAAAAAAACTTAACTCATTTTTTTTCAAATTGTTTGCAGATATTTAGGTTTCTTGAAGTACAACGTCATTAAATAACTTCTGTGATGTCCTTGGTATAGGCTAGAATCAGTGTTATTTCCTCCCAACCTTTCATTCCAAGCTTGAATAAAAGCCATAAAACATGATTTTCTAGGTAGCAACTCATCAGCATAGTAGTTTGATAGGGTATAAATATAATGATGGGATTATTTTAAATCTATAATCTATATTTGGAAAGTAGAGTTGCTTCCTATTCTTGGTCTAGATAATTTTCTAGGGGATGTGGCATGAACAGGAAAGGCAGTAGGCTGGCAGAAATCCATAGTTGGGATTTTTCTGGTGTTCAGTGCAAAGTCAATGGTTCATTAAGTCAGCAGAGTAAAAATTTGATCATGGATGACGTCTCCAACTTTTTCTGTATTTTTGGGCTCTCACTGAATGACTTTGCTAAGTTATTGTATTAACTTTGCTTTCTGCAGACAGTACATGGTTCAGACTGAGTTGACAGAGGATTTAGGTGGTGATGCTGTCATTTAGTTTCTCAGTCCCATTTACCCATTTTAGAAAACACACATTTGCCTCAGAACCAAGATTTAATTTTAAAGGTTATGTCATGGACAGTTTAGATTGTCAAGGGTCTTAATGGGTACCTTTATTCATCAATTCATTAAATAATTCGCTCAATTCATTTCCACTGATACTCATTGAGTATCTTGTATTTGCTAAGCTCTGCGCTGGGCACTGGAGGTAAGGAGATGAAAAAGAACAGCACGAGCCATGACATCACTGGAGTCCTCCCAGCTCCTCAGTGCACAGCTAGGTAAACTGAGGCCCAGTACACATACCTGACTTGCTGAAGGTTCATAGTTAGTTAATGGCCAAGCAAGGACTAGGATCTCAGGCTCTAAACAACTACGCTGGGACAATTACCATAACTATGATGCCTTTTAATTATTCCTGTAAATTAACATAAGTGTGGTATAGTATGATTAAGCATCATATATTTATACCAGCAATTAAATATATAATATATTTAAAAACACATACCAGAGAAAATTCAGCAGTGTACATAACAGCGAAAAAATAAAAAACAAAAAACAATAAAAACCTTTTTGCTGCTTTAAAGGAAGAATATCTTTGTTTACATTTTGACCATTTTCTCAGTATCTTTATTCTGTGAATTTGTCCATGAATAATGTTCTCTGTCTTTCCTCTGAAGTGTATTTTGTGCCACATTTCTGTGTCAGAAACAGGTGAGAGAAGAAAAGCAAATAACAGTTTTACTAAAATTGGGATTATGGAATATTTGTTGTTCTCTAGCAAAAACTAAATACATATTCATAGTATCCTGCAAATAGAGGAGAAAATCCATCTCTGCCTCTAGGCTGCCTTCAACTAGGTCACTCTGGGCAGTTAGGGATATATATTGGTTATTATATGTCTATTGGGAGAAATCCAGTTCTGAAGGTTGGGCTGGAAAACAGTTTAGCTGCAGCTTATGTATATTTATAGTGCTTGCACTTACTCTCTTGCCATTCCCCTGTGTGAATCATTGTATGGGTTCATGTTGACAGTATTGGACGAGGCACAATGTTTCAACCTCTTTTCTCTAGTAATTATATAAACAGGTACACTGTACGTGGTGACCCGGGAATGCTGATCAGAACATCTGTTATGATAAATGGAACAGTGAATGAGAGTTGATTTTTGAATTGTAAAGTACTAAAAGTCACTCTTCTGATCTGTGGCTATATGCAAATGTGAATGTTTGAAAATGTAGCTGAAGCCTGTCATTCTTTAACTTGCCAGAGGTAAAAAGAGAGTTTGCTTTTTATTGTCCTCACAAGGTTGCTGCCCAGCTAGGGAGTTATTTGTCTTTCTTGGAATCAATGAAATTAACCTTTATACCAATTTATATAGCAATTTAAGCATTCTAAAGCTTGCAGGAAAGTGCCAGCTGAGTGTAACCAATAATGTCAGGCTCACCTCAAGATATCTGTGCAAAGGTTATTCAGTATGCATTCAGCATCTCTGCCATATGTGCTTGGCAGGTTTGGGGCTAAGGAGCTGAGAGCAGTGGGGTAAACACTGATAACATGACCATTATTGTCATAGTTCTTCTTCCAAGTGAATGATTAGTTAAAGAAGATGTTAGACTCAGGGGCAGATTATAAACTCAACATGTATAAGATCCTCTGGCCATTCTTCTGGTTCCTTGCAAACCCTCTTCACTGCATCAGGATAGCCAGTCTTAAGGATATTATCACCCTTCCCGTGATTGGTTTGGCTGCAAGCAGAAGACATTTCAAATGTTTCAGTTATTTTCATGTATTTGTTTTACATGAATTTAAAATGTCTTTTAATTTATTCTTTCCATTCAACTCACACGTGGGTTCTAAGTTAAACAACAAATTTAATATTGAGTTGTTTAGCACATACGAAGTTTGGGAACAAAATTTCAACCAAGTTACTCATGTACTAAAAATATTGAAAAGTGCTATTCTGGGAGAGGTAGGGGATACAAAAGTGGCCTTGCCTCTGCCTGATCTGAATCACCTCTCTAGAACCCGGTCATTTTTAGTTCAGTTTTCAAGGTCACCGTTTTGTGAAATGAAAGTGGTTCATTTCTATAGTGATGGGCTAAATTTGCTGAATTTATATTTGGATATTTCCTTATCATTGGAAATATTCTCCTCTTGGCTTCTGTCAAATACTAAATATCTAAATGGTATTATCTTCAGTCCCAAATTGTTCCATCATCAAAAATTGTTTTAATTCTACAAAGTACTTCAGATATATAAAAAATTATTTTAAGAAGTCCAGAGAATATTAATGATCTATAATCTTATTTTTCATAGATATATTCCATTAATATTTTGGTGTTTATATACTTTGAGACATTTCTATATGCACTGATTTAAATATTTATAGGTAAATGTATAAACATAACTTAAATGGAATTCCTAAGTCTTATTGAGTACACCTGCTGTTCTAAGCATTTTAGTTTATTCTCTCATTTAACTTTCACAACAAACTTGTGAAATGGCAGGTTTTTTCCCAATAGAACACTGTAGTATATAGAAATCATGTAATTTGTCTAAGACCACTCAATGTAAAGGCAAAACTGCACTACAAACCCAGGCAGGTTGACTTCAGATTCCTTATTTTTAACCAAAAAACAATAGCACTTCTGGAAAAACATGCTGACTGGAAAAAAATGCTGACTGCTATTTTTAGTCCTCACCCAAGGATATGTTTATTGACTTTAGAGAGAGGAAAGGAGAGAGAGAGAAACATCAGGTGTGAGAAACATTGATAGGTTTCCTCTCATATGTCCCAGCTGGGGATCCTACCCTCAACACTTTGGTGTATGGGATGATGCTCCAACCAACTGAGCCACCAGGCCAGGGCATGACTGCTATTTTTGACCTCCTGTTGCTTTAGGAATATATCCTGAATATTTACCCTTCTTAAAAAATGTGTATCTACCCAAGCATTGGCGGTTTATAGTACTATAGAGAATCAACTCCTATGTGATATATATTTATATTATTTCTAGCTTATTTCATCATTAAAACAATACTGCTATGAACATCTTTGAACATACATATTGTAATTTCTAGTATAATTTGTCTAATGCTTCAATATCTACGTAGGTTGGATAATTTACTAACAAAATTTATTCTGCAGAATTACTTGTTCAAAGATTATTTCTTGATTCTGCAGGTCAGTAAAATTACATGAGTACAAAAAATATTTATTGAGCACCTACTGTGTGTCAGACACTCAGATAAGAGCTAGAGATTCATCATTGAGCAAACACACAACAGTTTACAGGCTAGTTATCGTCACTAACTAATGAATTTTAGAAGCATTTTTTAAAATGACTTCTGCTTGATTATAGATCCAGAATTCACTTTTCAGTCATTTAGGAGTTGTACCACTTTTAATGAGATGTTTAAGGAACATTTCAAGTAAAAATTTGTGTGTGTGTGTGTGTGTGTGTGTGTGTGTGTGTGTTTCTACTCATATTCCATCCTGAACAAACAAAACTCCAGTCTACAGCTGGGTCACTTCATTTGACTATAAGAAATAGATTTTCTTTCAGGCTGTGCATACATGTAGTCAATGTAAGTGTTTTGGTCAGTGCCTTTCTGCTTTATTTGACAGTGTCAGGACACTATATTGTTCTCCCCTATTTGTCTCTGGATTAACATGTAATTGTTTAAGTGCTCCTCAGATGCTGCTCTTTATGAGTCTTTATGGGTATATATTAGTTTTGTATGCACAGTCACATTTATGTACATTATTTATATTAGATCTCTGCTGGCTTAGTTACAGTATATACTATTAAAATTCTCACGATGCTACTTTGAGTTAGATGTTTGGAAAAAAGAAAGTTACTAGCTTTAATATTGAACTTACGTATTACATTTTCTTTGATAAACAACTTTCTGTACTATTTCCTTTCTACAACTGATTTGGATTTTTTTAGCTTTTAAATTCTGAGGAAATAATATCCATTATGGAATGCTAAAACTAGTTCTGAAGAATAAGAACTTTTATGTAAAGTCTAATTGGCCTTAGAGACACAGTCTTCTACTCCACAAACCATCCTCATGATAATAATAACTCACGACACCTTGAAATTTGCTGAGCGCGTTAGCGGGTACCTGAGGCCTTGTGCATCACTGCGAAGGAAAACAGAGGAAGGGACGCAGTCTGATCCACATGATTTTCTTAGTTGCCTGGGAAAGAGAAAGTAAATTAGGCCATTTGATTAATTTCTGTAATGCTTGTATTTTATTTTGTTGATCTAAAATATGATTTTGATTTTCTTCAGTTTCTTTTGTGGTAATACTTGCAACACTGTCATATCTCCTCCCCATATGTGTAGTTTATTCTTTGAAAGTTTATTAAATGCACTATGTGCTGGGCACCAAGTTAAAGTCAAAGATGAGTAAGTTATGTCTCCTGTCCTCCAGGAGTTTTCAGAGGACCCACAAGTGGTGATGGGTTACACTCCTTCACACTGTTACACTGTTGGGAGGACTAGCAGAGAGGAATGAAAAAGGAGTTGTACGTCGGAGGCTTGAAATCTACACGAGGGAGCTTTAGGAAAGGCGATCTTCACAAAGGACATGAATACTAACCTTTTTAGCGATCTCAAAATATGTTAAAAAGGGAAGGAGTTTAAGAAATTGTGCCTAAGAAGTGAGAAGTAAATAGTTCCTTTCTTTATTTCCATTTGTCTCCTCATTTAAAACAAAATAATAAATATACAAAAATACAAATACAATAAACCTATAAAATGGCTCCTATGTAATAGTTAATAGTCCAACTAATATCATAAAAATACTTTTTTAAAGTAACTGCAAAATAAATGTGTAAAAGGGAATGAAATAACTTTCCTAGAGTAAATGTAAATTATTTTATATGCAACATCAAATTCCACACTTAGGTCACTTTATGAATTATACTATTACTGTCAAATTGATTTCTGATTTTTAAAAATTTTTTTTTATTTTAATTGTTTTTCAGTACAGTTTTCTGTCTTTTACTCCCATCCCAGACCACCCCCCAGTGCTCCCCACCTCCCTCCTCTTTCCACCCCCCTTAGTTTTTGTCCATGTGTCCTTTATCCTTGTTCCTATAATCCCCTCCCTTTTCCCCTGAAATTCCCTCCCCTCTCCCCTCTGGATACTATCATCCCCTTTTCTATTTCAATGTCTTTGGCTATATTTTGCTTGCTTGTTTGTTTAGTTGCTTAGGTTCCTGTTAAAGGTGAGATCATATGGTACTTGTCCTTTACTGCCTGGCTTATTTCACTTAGCATAATGCTTTCCAGTTCCATCCATGCTGTTGCATAGGGTAGGAGCTCCTTTTTTTCTTTCTGCTGCATTAATTTTCTAGGCATCCTTTTTATTACCATTTCTGAATTTAAACTCAAGGAAGTTTATTTTAATACCCCTAGTTTAACCTCATCGCACCTAAATGCTCTTTGGAAACTCATTTATTTATTTGCATTTTTAACTGATTGAACTCTAATATTTTGATACATGGTTTCTCAAATCAATGTTTTTTTTTTCAAATGCGAGTTAGAATATGAAGGAGAGTACCATATTTGTAGCAGATCAGCATTTAACCAGACTTTAAATTCCAACAGAATCAACGACGCTCCCCGACTCATTAAGCAATTGAAGAACCACGAGTTTGCTGAACCTCTGATCTTCCATATCATTTTACCCAGTCCCATCATTTTGCAGAAGAGAAAATGGAGGTCTGGATAGTGAAGGGCCTTGCTCATTCAATCATTGTTTTCATTTTCTTTTTATTTAGCTGATCTATTTTTAAAAAGTCAATATAATTAGAATGTGAGCTTTTGACCTTCAAATAGTTGATGTTATTTATAGTACTGTGTGTATGGCGGGTATTCATGTGGCTGCCTTCTGTGTTGTCTCAGTTTGATCTGCTCTATTTATATCTCAATATTATTCAAGCATCTGCCTTCCCACTCAGTATGCATTTCTTCTGGGTCTTAAATTGCTAACATTTAAGTAGCCATTTCCCAATTTTCTTCACAGTATGTAATGTGTCTACTTTAAAATTAATATTATTTGAATGTGTAACTCTGTCTTCACTATGATTTTAAGGGTCCATTTGTAGGAAGAAAAATCCACACCTATTTTCCATGCACTAGCGAGAAGTATGTTGGGAACTGTAGGAGGTCTGCAAATTTAAAAGCTTGTTTATTTTCAAAATAAGAAAGCACATTTACATGCCTGAGCACAACCAATTTCTGTGCATTGGGCGGCCTATGACATTATTTCCTGCAACTTGCTTTCAGTTTATTTACTGCCTTCTAACTCATTTTCTTTGTTTTGGACTGTGGTCAGCAGTTTTGTTTCTCCAAATGTTCAGTACAAGTTTCTGTTGAATTGAATAAGGTATAGATGGAGGAGGAGGTATCCAAGAGTCACTTTCATGCCTTCTGTAGTTGAATGACTGCAAACAGTGCTAAAATTTCAAGAAATTCCAGGATATTTCACTGACAAAATTTTCATTGGTCCCATGTTTATACAGTTTTTAGTTTAGTTGAAACATTGACAAAGGTGTGAATTTGTGTGATTGGAGGAACTTAACTTTGTAAGATTATAATGAAGAACATACAGGATATGACCAAAAATACTGGAAGCGGTCCTTTCCTTAAATAGACATGTGTTGCTTCATGACCAAAGGGAATCAAAAGCAAATGGCAAGAGACATAGGTATCTCCTAGTGTGAAGTGGAGATAGGTTGGTGCTCCCCTCCTTGGATAATTCAAATGTTACACTCTGAGTTCCACATAATTCCCCTTTGGGGGAAATGTGACCTGCTTATTCATTTTCCCATGGTGTGTCAGTCATTTAAGTGATGTGTGTTTGTGTTTTTCCATTTCATACACAGGTAACTAGGAGAGCACCCATCAACCTCACAAAAAATCAGTTTTAGACTGTTGTAGAAATACATCAGCTGGATGTAAAACTCTAGGAATCTATCGTAAGAGATTGAAAGTATTTACAACTCAGAGAAAGAAAACTTGTGTGAAAACAATCAGAAGTTGAAACTAAAGAGAGGTAGTATTACCCAGCAGGAAACAGTATAGCATAATGATTAAAAGATGGTATAGATTGAGATCTCCTGTTTCCTAATCAAGAATCTATCCACTTACTGACTGTGACACTGACCTTAGGCAATATTCTCAGGATGCTGGGCTTGCTCCAAGGTCTCACTAAAGCAGAACACAATAGACCCAGTAAGGCAAGGTATTTGGCTTAAGAATTAAACTACCTTTTGAGACTCTGGAACAGAAAGGAGTACAGCAGTTTTTAGACTCAACAACATGAACACCTTAAATATCAAAGTTATATTTAAAATTAAAATATAAATTATTATAACAATAAGAAATATATTGAAGATAGAAAATGTGATCCAACTACATTTTGGTGACTTTCTATCAATGTTTGTAAAATATCACAACACCTGATATAAAGCAGGCTCTCAATAAATGTTGAGTGTTAGAAGCTTTCATCCTTCAGAGTGAGCTCAGGTTTAAACATATTTCACACTGATTAGACGTTCTTAAGTTTCAGATTGCAGAAGTGTGCATTAGAGTGTTTGAAAGTGATACAGGAGCTAAAAAATGTAAAGCAGAGACACAATTTAGCCATATGAGGGTTGGAGCCAGTGAGGGTGTCTTTCCAGAGAAGATTACTGTGCTAGAAGCTGACAATGCATCAGAAAGAAAAAAAGTTGCAAATGTATGTGTTAAGTGTGTGTGTGTCTCTATGTATGTATGTGTATGTATGTGTCTATGTATGTGTATGTATATGTGTAAATAGGGCCCTAGGTTCCTGGGCAAAGAAACATCATTTGGAGGGAATGGAGGCATTTAACTCTGGTTCATTCAGAGAAAGGTGGGTTGTATATCACGGCTGCAGCACTGGGGCGTGGGAGTGGTAAGAAAGGTGCCTGGAAAGGGAGGGAGAAGGTAGATTGTGCTGACTCAGTAGAACTATACTATGTAAATAGCATTAAGCTTAAAAATTAGTCAGTTATTGAAAAAATTTAAGAAATTAATTGCAAGATCAAAATTGCATTTTAGAAAGATTACTCTGCTTTCATTGTGGAGAAACTAATGAAGAAAGCCAAAATGATGTCAGGACCCTGTGAAAAGCCTATTGGAGATATATTATCATCCTGTGAAAGGCATAGTGTGCTTGGACTTGGTTAAGCATGTGAAAGTTTACAGTAATGTTTCTGTAGAGATAATGGAGCCCAATGAAATGTTAGCTATAATAATTAAGATCATTAGCTAGCTTCACAAAAGAAAGACAATTCACTGGGGATATCTGTTTTATTGTTTGATACAACAAAGTTAAGGTGTGACCAGCTATTCCTGAATTAAAACAAACAAAACAACCAACAAAAATAAAGCTGTGATAATAATTATCTTAGATGACCTTTTTAATTTCAAAAAACCCAAAGGAAAGTAAAAGAAAACAGTGACATTTTGCTTCTAGACTATAGAGAATATGGAATTTGATGATAACAGGAAATAGTGACTAGTTATTTGAAAATGTGAAATTGGGTGAATCTTGGTTCAAGTCTTGGGGAAACGAGCTCATAATTATAGAGGACCAAAATGCTGCTTTAGGATTATATATTTCTTTTGTTTTTTAATTATCTGGGATATATTTTACTCACCAAACATGATTTGTGAACTCTTTGGGATATAAATTCTCTTCATATACTACATGCTTATGACATGCTACATACAATTATCACACTTCATGATAAACATAGTCAGTTTAGAAGTTTTCATATTTTATAGGATGTACGTAGCACAATGTGAATATTACTTCTCAAGCTAAAGGGAAAAGCCCTGTTTAAAATCACATGAACCGTTACCCTTTTGTAGGTTTTGAACAGGTAGAAAAAATGCTTTGCCTTTCAATTTTTATTAGCAAGTTTTAAAACCAAATATATACTTTTACATTAAAAATAGCTGATTTCTCCCTCAGAGAATCAGATTTATACAAAATGTTTTGACTTACTTTCTGTTGCACAAAGAAAATATATAAAATATGCGTTCTCTCAATTCCTGGACAATCTTCACATCAGCAGATTATAGACAACTTTCCCTTGCTTAAGTGAGCCAGGTGCCCTTTTCCCCAAGGTTTAGCATCTTTCCCGTGATCCTGAACCACCTGGCTTCATCAGTTATTCCCCTTTTTTTCCCTACCCTTTACCTTGCTCTTTCTACTACCTCTTCTTCTCAGTGCATAAATATATTGGCTTTTTTGTCATCAAAGAAACATGCATAAACAGCCCAATATTTAATGGTATCCTCCAGCTACTAACCTTTTTTCTGCTATTCCTTAATACACTAGTTTCATTGTAAAACATACCCTTATTTAGCCCTGGTATGGCTCATTTGGTTGGAGCATCATCCCATAAACCAAAGAGCCATGGGGTCTATTCAAGGTGAGGGCCCATGCCTAGGTTGCAAGTTTGGTTCCTATGTCAGGGCATGTGTGAGAGGCAACAGATCTATGTTTCTCTATTACAGCATGTTTCTCCCCCCCTTCTCCCTTTCCCTCTCTCTAAAGTCAATAAGCATGTCCTTGAATGAGAATAAAAATAAATAAATTAGTTAAAAACAAATAAAACATTTATTCATTAGAATAATGTAAGGTTAACACAATGTCATTGTTAATTATTAAAAATATACAAATAAGCAAAAACAAAAAAATAAAATTAATCAAAAATAAAGAGCACAGTATTTTGTTATGCATAAGTGCATATGTACTTGTCAAGCATTTTGTCATAAAATACATTCTACAGAATAATGTTTAAATGACCAGGTGCATGATGTTATGTTATGTGTTCCCTACTGTGGATATTTAGAGCCTTTCTAATCATGTCGTTCTCATAAACAAAGTGAAGATCCTTGCAGAAAAATCACTAACATTTCCCTTAAGATTATGTCCCATAAGTAGATTTAGTGGATTCAAGTGTATGATATCTTAACAACTTGATAGATTTTCATAAAGGTTTTTAAAAACATTTGCATCAATTAATTTTTCTCTTTAATTGTGCTTTTTCTCACATCTCAACAAACTTGATCAGTAGGAATTCTCATTTTTTAATCTTTTTTCCCATTTTTGAACTTTTTCATGTCTGTTGGTTATTTGCACATATTATTTATAAATTACTTACATTCTTTGTCAGCTTTTCCATTAAGGTGATCATATTTTTATTTGTAGATATTATTTATATATTGAAGATATCAACCCTTTTCTTTTTTAATGTTTATATTTTGTTAATGTGATTTCATCTATTTTTTATCTGTCTCCCTTTAATCATGACTGTTTGGTTATAGATTTTTTTCAAATAATAAAGTGAAATGCAGTAATATTACCCTATTTTTTCTGCTGTACTACCAAACTTAGAAAAGCCTTAGCACTTATATGCAATTGTATTTTAACATAAATTTTATTAAAAAATGATCTATGTACACCAAAGTCCGCAAACTGTAGCATAAAAGTTTAATGATATATATCCAGGCCCCAAGATTGGAAAATGGAACATGACCAGCACCACAGATTTTGATCATTTACCTTCCCTGAGACTACTCATTCTCACACAGGTTTGTTATTCTCCATTAGACTTGCTAAGGTTGTATTGATTTTAATAATCTTTCAAATAACCAAATTATGGCTTTGTTATTTTTGTTTCTGTTAAGTATCAGGAAAAGAGTGATCTCTTTTCCTGAGTTAGTGTGTTCAGGAGGTGTTATAGAAGATGTAGTGCCTGGAAAGCGTGTGTCATCTGGGTGTTTTTATTTTTCATATACAAAATTTTAAACTCTGGCTCTGGATCAGTATAATTAATTATTCATGATATTTTATTAATAAGTAGAAAATGGGTTTCCTAAGTGATTATAAAAATTTCTGTAAATATTCAAACCAGTGATAAATATGTAAACTTAAAGTTGAATTTGAATTATTTGCTCTGGGAAGAGTAAATGATAGGAAAGTTTGAACCCACCGTCATCAAATATTGATCATTTTATGTCTTTATTTTGTATTTATACCACGTAGAAACTACAATCTGAACTGAGAAAAGTAGAAAATTCAGTTGTTGGGTTTTTGGGTTTTTTTATCCTCACTTGAGGACATGCTCATGATTTTAGAGAGAGGAGAAGGGAGGAAGATAGAGAAAGAGAGAAATGTCAATGCAATAGAGAAAAAAAATCAGTTGCCTCTGGTACTCACCCCAACCTGGGACCAAACCTGCAACTCAGGTTGGAGTGATGGGATGACACTCCAACCGAGATATACTGGACGGAGTGAAAATTTTGTTTTTTATTATATTCTGCCATTGAGAAACAATTTCAGGTTTGGATTTTTATAATTGGTTTTTTATTCTCGATTAACTTAAAAAGTAATTTCCAATTCCTCTATCAATTTTGCTTCATATATAAGATCTTACTTTTCACCTTACATAGTATTATTAAGGTTGTATATAACATTTTAAGAAATTCTGTGTACTTTTCATGAATGAGATTTTAAAGAACACTACTAGTTTGTAGAATAGGCAAAGGCTTTAAAGTCAGGCACCGACAGTGTCTAATACTGCTCTATCACTTGATAGCTGTGTATGATCTTTGACCAATATGTTCTTGCCTGTAAAATAATATTACTTGGGATTATTTGGGATATTAAGTGAAATCTTAAACACTTATTGAGTCCTTACTCTATGGCAGTCAGTGTTCTAAGTGGTTCATTATGAGATAAGATTTAATCTTTACGGTAACTCTATGTGTTAGCCTCCATATAATTCCTTTTTAGAAAAGAAGAAACTCAGACTGAGGGTTTAAACAATCTCCCAAGTGTGGCTGATGACAAGTGGCAAAGCCAGAATGTAAACCATTGTGGCTCCACAGTTCGTGCTCATACTATTCTCCACACGTACAGGGATTGTGATTTGGTTCTTGACACCTATTAGGCATGTAAATACTATTTATCCTTGTGCTTAGTATAAATCACCAAAGATTTTTAAAATACTCAGAGTACTATTTCACAATAAGTTGATTACTCCGGTAACTACACCATCAATTTAGCTGAAAAAAAAATAAGAGAACTATTTCAACTAATATGGTGTAGAATCACAAGTTTCCTAATTCTTCCTGGATGTAAATTTGTCTGATCACTGTGGCATTTTTTTGAGTCCTAATCCCTCATATTTAGATAAATTGTTACCATACATATATCCTTGCTAACGTATCATTGGTAGTTTGCTCATAGTATCATCAACTGTCTTTCTTGTATGAAGACCTTTGATGAGGTACGAATGCAAGCTGTGGAAATAGCTTATTCTGGGAATTTAATTTGTGAATAACTGCGCTTAGAGTACAGGTGTGAAATTTGAAAGCAATAAAGATAAATGTTCCCTTTTTATTAAGTACTAGTTTCCCAAGGACAGAGGCAGGAGGGCGTTGGGAATCAGGTGCTACCCCTTTCATTTCATTCATCAAAGTAACACTAAGGGAGAGATTGTGTTGGAGGCAAAGGTCTCAGGTCATGCATCACTGAAGAGACAGAGGGCTGATGTCAAGAAGAAAAAAGGCTGGGACAAGAATGAGGGAACTGGACTGAGACACAGCTAATAGACGGTGACAAATGGAAAGGTCATGTTTTTAAGTTATACTCTAGATTTTGTGGCTAAAATTATACATATACTACAGTGTTTATTCACTGATTAAAAGATTTGCACCGTTTGGGAGAGTTATTTTTCACAAATGTCAAGCAACTTCTGAAAAAACAGACTAAAAGAAGTAGATAGTTGCTACTTTGTTCTTTTTTCTTGCAAGATGCTGGAATTTGCAAGTGAATAAGTATTTGGGGCTTCTAATACATCAGTGTCATAAAATTGTTCGAAAGAATTCTAATTTATGGATTAATGGAGAAATTTTAATATAAATTCTCAGTGCCTACTTTTATAATTATATATGAATATACAGGATCGATTGTTCTGGAACTGTGAAATTTTGAGGGATAATGTTCAGTTCTTAAGGCAAGATATATATATCCTAAAAGAAGCAGTTACTAAAGATGAAATTATGTTAAATTTTGGCAGCAATACCAAGATAATTTTGCCAGTATGGATTTATCTTAAAGGGCACATCCCAAATATTCGAGTTCATAGAAAAGATTAGCACAAGCTCCACGCACTTCAACAAATCACACACCCCCACGTATGTAAAGACATACACACACATGCATAGAAGTATAGAAATGTTTTGACATTTTCTCTATCTTATAAGAATGGTGTGATTTTCCTTTCTTTTTGCCAGGGGGTATTTTCGAATATGTGGAATCGGGCCCAATGGGAGCGGAGGAGCTTGCGTTCAGATTTGCTGTGAACACCATCAACAGGAACAGAACCCTGCTGCCCAACACCACCCTCACCTACGACACCCAGAAGATAAACCTGTATGACAGTTTTGAAGCATCCAAGAAAGGTAATTGAAATTTAGCATTATCTTTTCTGGAATTCAAAATTTTAGGCATTCTTAAGAGATTTCTTAATTTCAAACATAATTAAGTCATGAGGAATATTATCATGAAATGTTTCTTTTCATAACGTGCCTAAATTCATCAGGTAAGGTAAGGTGATGTGATCACCTATTGCAAAAAAATTTGCTTATCACAAAAAATGCAGTCAGATCTGTGAGAGTGAAATTTCTTTATTTTTCCACCAATCCTTCTGATTTGTGAACAAATTATTATATTTTAAGAACTCACCTAAAATAAAACAATATGTATGAAAAGTTTACCAAATTTTGCAATCTACTTTTAAAATTTATTTGCATTACCTATTGATTCCATTATATCATTACCATTGTCTCACTTTCCTGTCTGCCTTTAAAGTCATGTAACACCAAGTGATCTCTAAACTTTCTTGGAAAATTTTAAACAACCCTTAATGTACGTATAATACACGAACATTTTCAACCACTTGATGCTCTTTCTTATAACTCAAAATAGGTGGCTAATGATAAAAATTTGATTTTATGAAGAAAGAATACTTTATTAATTTTGTTTTATCATTTACATTGTAAATCTGTGTTTTAAAAGGTAAGAATAGGGACATAATTTTGTGGAATATGAATTTAACATTTATATATGAAGGAAGATAACAGAGAAACTATTGTCAAGGCATTATTTTAACCAAGCAACAGTATTAGTAGTAAATGTGTTTTAAGAGATGTTTCCATATTCTTACCTTGTCTAAGTAGGTGATATATTTGTGTAGTTAGCATTCATGTAACAAGAATTAAATTTCATAATATAGATTTTCTCAAAGGAATGGAGTTACAAAGCACTTGCTCTAAATTTCCATTTTTAAAATAGCGTTTGCTCTTCTGTAGTGCTAATATTATCTTGTTAGCTATTTTACATTGATAGGAATGTACATAATTATTTATAATCCTAACTTGGTGCAGACTTCTTCTAAACTCATTAATATTAATGAAAGCTGGTAAGGTACAATATTTCTTGAGAAAGAATCCTTCTCTTTCCCCCCAGCTACCTTGTGTTTATCAAGGTCTATATTCTGCCTGCCCTTTGAATTCATATCTTTATGAATACAAATAAGTTTCCATATTTCAGAACCATGTCAGGGTGATAAAAGGTTTTAAAGGCTGAAAAAAAGGGTAAAGATTATTGTGAAGTAGTACATTTGTCACCATAATTGCGGAATAAGTCATTAACTGGAAGACAAGTGCATTTGATTAGTGACATAGTTCATGATGATTTCCATTAGGAAGAAGAAGCTCTGTCTGAGCTGAAATCATTTAGACCAAAGAATAGGGAATGTGAGTGCAGTATAAATACAATATTAATAGATTTCTTAATGGACTTAAAAGGGACAACATAAAAAAAAAACTACAATGTCCCAACAACAAACAGGTTACTATCCTGGGAATAGCCTTGCAAAATTCTGAGATGTTAAATTTATTTGGTTTCCAAATATTAAAAAGAGTTTATAAACTTTGTCAGCCATTGGGAATCAAATTCATTAATTGACTGAGCAAAAACTAGGAAAAGCTCAAACAAGTGTAACAGCACCTTTGTTTGTGAGATGTTGAAAGGGTGAATGTCATTGCTTGTATCATATCTTGTGAAGCTATGCAAGAGAATAACATGAGGGGGTTTGATATAGTTTTTTTAACCTTGTGGTGGATTTAATAGATAAATATATGTGCTGCTAAGTATATTAATGATTAATTATAAAATAACAATTTGGATATTCTTAAAATGTTTAAAATTGTTTTCATAGGCAAAAAATAACACAAAACAATTTTTAAATTCTTACATTTTCTCTGATATATGGTCTTATACATTTAATAGATTATGTAGTTTTGCTCAGTAAATGAATGCTTTGATACATTAAAACTTGAACTATCATTTGAATAATGCATTGCTTTTACATGACTCTTCTGATAACTGAAAATTCTAATTCTCATTTGAAACATATTGAGGAACATTCTAAATCACCTAATAGAATGCTTTTAAGCTTTCTTGATTTGTGACTTCTAAAAGTGAAGGAAGATCTTTTATTCTCAAAGATAATTGTGAATTAAAATTCAAATGAGTCAAAAATTTTAGACTCCAGCTTTTTCTATTGATTCAGAGATTTAATCATTATTTTAAAATTAAGAGTATACGTAGTTAAAAATAATCTATTCAGATTATACAAAGTCTGTCCAGAAGCTATACAGCTGTGTAAAAAATATCAAAAATAGAGACATTTGTTGAAGAAGATGCAAGATATAGGAAACATTGTACATAGGACAAAGATGTCTCAGTCTCCTTCAAAGCAGGTATCTGGGGACCTCACTTCATTCTCCCAATCTCTATCAACTGCCCTGTCCTATTTTCCTGAATGCCAATGACAGTGAGAAATCTGTTTCCTTTCAAAGGTGATTTTGGTTTGGGAAAAGCCAGAAGTTGCAAGGTGTCAAATCTGGGCTGTAGTGGGACTGAGTCACCTGGGTGATTCGATGTTTCACCAAAACAGTCTGCAAGAGATATGATGTGTAAGTGGGCACATTATAGTGATGAAGATGCCGATCATCAGTTATCCAGAGTTATGACCTTCTGAATCATCTGAATAGTTTCAGTAGAGGAAACTATTCAGCTTAATGCAAAATTTGATGGAGATTTGTTGCTGTACTCACTCAGTCATTTGAATGCAATGGTCACACAGTACACAAGCTCGCTCAACAGTGTCTACCACCCCCACTGACTGGTACAGTAAAGTCATCATTGTTCACGCATGTGTGTTCTAGTCCACTCTCCTTGGTTACCAGGTTACATCGATGTTGTGCAAACTGTTCTCATTATATTAACAACACCTAGACTTTTTCCGGACAGACTTTCTGTTGAATTGTGGAAGAAAGTTTAATCAAGTAGATTTTTTCACCAAAATTTACTAATATTAATATCTCTATGCTTCATAATCCATCCATTACATTGAACTTTATGCAGCAAATTTTCTGAAACAAAATACCTGAACATTTTATAAATTAGAATCATAAACTATCTTAAAAGGATTGGGCCTGAACACCCCATGTGATACCTAAATCCCAATAACTATTGTTTTTACTTCTTTTTAAATATTTGCAGGGGTGGACCTCTGAAAGTAAACCATTCCATTTATGGATATTTCTTGTTTCATTTCTAATTTTTTAAAATTTAAATCACTTCAAAATCCATGAGAAGCTCATAACCATTTGTCTTTTTCTTCCTTTTCAGCCAAATGAAACAAATTTAAGTCTCCTTAACAGGCCAGATATTCAAATATTTAAAGATGATTTCATACTTCTAATAATTACTCGCTTTTGAGTCCCAAACTCACTTCAGTTTATCTTAAAGAATTTCATTTCCTGTCACAATGTATCTTTTTATATGAAATCTTCTAGATTGTATATGCCTCTCTTGATTATTTCAATTATTATTTATATAAATAAAATTTCATGAGTAAACATAAACTTTAAAAATAATTGAGACTAGTGTAAAATACTTTTATAGCATCCTAAAGCCTTAATTCTCTAAATTCCTTTGAAGTTGTTTTTCCCGATGAAACTAATTCATGTGATATCAACCTTTGTGAGCCATGTCGGGTTTTGTTTGGGTGGTTGTATGTATAGGTTGACTATATCGTCAGATATGAGCAAATAACTTTGCTTCATGTGGCCATAGCTTTTGGGATGAGAGGGAGACCAAATGCATTCTGATAAAAAATAAACTAAAATTGTGGAGGATAGCCAGTGAATTTGGGAAGGAAAACTATTCTCCCAACCCTCTGATATGAACTATTTTTCCAAAATGAATGTTCCCTTGTTGAATTCTAAGAGTATTCCTCCTCTATCTCTTGACATTTCTCCCTCCCTTAATTTGTAAAATTATTTGAACACTGAGCTGCCTGTGTGTGGGTGAATTAATTCTCTTCTAAGAAACTGAAAATGTTTGGAGTTAGACAACATGTAAAATTAGTGAAACATAGATGTTATATTAATAAACACAAGTTTTTCTTCAGGATAATACCTTTGGGTTTACAATAGGGACATGGTGACATCCGTACACTGGCGTCTCTCCTCTCAGTATTAACAGACTTCTGTCTCCTCTCCAGCCTGTGATCAGCTGTCCCTCGGGGTGGCTGCCATCTTCGGGCCTTCGCACAGCTCCTCGGCCAACGCAGTGCAGTCCATCTGCAACGCCCTGGGGGTTCCCCACATCCAGACCCGCTGGAAGCACCAGGTGTCCGACAACAAGGACTCCTTCTACGTCAGCCTCTACCCGGACTTCTCTTCGCTCAGCCGAGCCATTTTGGACTTGGTGCAGTTCTTCAAGTGGAAGACCGTCACCGTTGTGTATGATGACAGCACTGGTAAGAAACGTCAGTGGCCTTTGGGGCTGTGTCTTACGTGTCCATAACTTTTCTGAAACTTACTCGAGGTCCTTACTGTAGTCTTGTATTTTCTTAAATTGAGGAATGAAAAGACATGTGGCATCCAACATATACACTAATTTCACACATCCAAACCTATATATATATTAAAAAATATATACTTTATATTTCAGAAAAAGCACTTTTTTTCCTGGAGGATTAGTTAGTATAAACTGTAATTTTGCATGAAAGATAGAGATAATGTAAAATGTAACATTAAAATATTTATTCCAAGAATAATTTTGCTAGGTTCAAGATAATTACTCAGTTTAAATTCTTGTGGTTGGCTCAGTGAAACTTACCATGAAATTCAGAATTTTGCCTTTACATGTTCTCTAGCTTTCCAGACAAATAATATTTATGAATAGTAATGACTTTCATCTCTGTAACACATCAAAGTTTGAAAAAGTTTATTTTCCTCAAATTTTAAACAATAGACTGTCCATTGAAATATTCAAAGTGTTGGGAAGTGTTTATGTGTAGACACATTTTAAGGACTTTAAAAACAGAACTTACTAAGTGGTATTTATTGGTGTCTTTAACACATTTTGGCTGGCTACAGGGTGTCTTGTGCTTTCTTGTTTTAATGTATGCTTTTTTAATACATGAATGGTTATTTTGCAGTATGCATTAAAAACAAGTCTAATAGATAAATATAAGAAAGTAAACAGTAAAAATAAAATAGTTATTTTTCTTATAGTTACATTGTTGAAGAAAGTGCCTACTGATTTGGTTATTGTGTAGTGATAAGGAATTTCTTTGTAAGATATTTATCGGTGGTCAAAATAGTGCTCTTTAAATTAGAATTTTAAAATATTTTATTTTAAGACCTTTCACTATATCTTGATGTTTACATCAAAATTAAAATCCATTTGAATTTAAATTCTCCCATAGTGTGCCAAGTACAAATTTGTTAATGTATTCAGTATTTAGAAATATGCAGAAATTAGTCCATTTGACAATAAACTTTACCATCTGCAAAATGATAGGCATTCCCCCAAGGGAACAGGGAACAAGGAGTTACAGGGTTGGAAAAACAATAAAAAGAATTTTAAAAAACAGTTTAATTGGGATAAGAGTGAGTCTAAAGACACATTAATAATAAAGTGAAGTGAAATGTTTACAAATAATTTTAACTTTCTATGCGAATGGGTTTTCTGGTTTGTATAATATGACGGTCCAGGACATCCTCAGTTACAGATTGATCCACATATATTTATAAATGGTCACATACAGAAATATGTAAATACAAATGCACATACATTGTGAATCCATGGGCTATTTAGTTCTGTGTTTTCTCTGATATCATTCAGGTGAAGGCTGCCCAAATACTCTCTCTCTCTCACACACACACACATATGGATGTGTACTATTCCTTATTATCTTAAAACTACTCACAGTAGAAAGAAAGTTGGTAAATGTCCAAAATGTTTGTGCTTATACAGTTATCTCTAGACATCCCCAGGGGATGGGTTCCAGGACCAACCACAGACACCAAAATTTGTGGACACTCACGTTCCTTATATAAAATGGCGGAACAATTGCATGTAACCTAAGCACACCTTCCTGTATGTATTACGTCATCTTTAGATTACTTACAGTATCTAATACAATGAAAAACTATGTGAATAGTTGTTATACTATATTTTTTTAAGGAATAATGACAAGAAAGAAAGCTGTACATGTTCAGTCCAGACACAACCATCCTGGGACCAACTACACAGTGCACAGTGTGAGCAATAATGTAACCTTTCCTTTGGGTCCACAGTTGGTTGAATTCCAGGTTGCTGGACCAGGGGATACATAGGGCTGACTGTAGTACCTTTCTTCATTGGGGTGTATGTGTATGTGTGTGTGTGTGTGTGTGTGTGACAGTTTTATTTCATGCATGCAGTTCTTGGGTCAATGAATAAACAAATAATGGGATTTGTGTTTGAGGTCATATCAGAATTTTGTAAAATTTCATAGATAATTGATCATTAATAATATAAGCATAATACTGAGATAAGTTTAAGTGGAGAAATCTATATAGTTAGTTCATTAGATGTGCATACTTTTAATGGAAGCTTGACTTCACATTAAGTTTATTAAAATATTTTAATTCACTTTTAAAAACACTTTGTCACTCATCTTACTTTGAAGGTGGCATAGATACTTGGAGATTCTAAGGGTCCTTGATTATTTAAATATTAATTCTAAGAATCACTACGGAATTATTTACAGAATAGGTATAATTTTAAAATCCTCTGAGGAAAAAAGATTATAAAGCTTGTTCCATTTTATGCAATATTTAATTCAAAATATATTTATTAAGCACCTTCTCCATTCCAGGGACAGTTACAGGTGTGTGCACATGCCAGTAAAAGAAACGAAGTCCCAGGCTTTGCTGGGTTTCTAGTTCTCATTTCGGGACACGTGATTGTTCATGTTTTTAATATTAGTAATGATCCCACTGAATTTGTCACTAGCCAAGTGTAGTCCATTTTAATTGAAAGTACTTTTGAGAACTGGGCTGTTCTTGATTTTTTTTAATAGGATAAAACTGACTCTAAGAGAGACAGACGATTCCCTTTGAAATGTATTCATAAGCATATAGAAGTATACTTTCGTATTTTTGGATATGTTTAAAAGTCTTAAGGCAGAATATTTTTTTAGTTTTGAACTTCATTTGCAGCAGGCTTATCATTCAAAATGACACTGCAAAATGGGTCTGTACAGTTTTAAAAAAATATATTTTATTGTGATTCAATTACAGTTGTCTACATTTATCCCCCCACCCCTACCCAAGCCATCCCCACCTCCCTCCCCTGATTCCACCCTCTTTGGTTTTGCCCATGTGTCCTTTATCGCTGTTCCTAAAAACCCTTCCTCCTTCCCCCCGTTATCCCCTCCAACCTCCCCTATGGTTACTGTCAGATTGTTCTTAATTTCAAGGTAGAATTTTAATGATGGAATTTAACAGAGAATATTTAAACTTTGGAGTGAACAACGTGACCACTGTATTTAATCATGTGGGAGGAAATCTGATTATAGCGAGGACTGTGAACTGAAACGGGAAAAAATCCACCTCATACCCAACAATATAAGCATTATTGACTTCATTATGGACTGAATGTATCTGCAATATACTGTAGGACACTCTGTGCCATTTTATTTATGTTCCCTTTTTCCTTTCCAGATTCATCTATTATGCATGCTATTCTTCCCATTTATATTCATTTCTATTTTGTTGTGTTGTCCAGTTTGATACATGATAATTATACTTCTATCCAGTCTTTGTTCCCACCCCCAAAACAGATGGGATGATAGATGAAATATAGTGCTGCAGTAGGAGAAATTCTTAGAACGATGTTAACAGGCGCTGTTTATTTTTTATGATAATTAGCATTTGTTGTTGTCATGGATGAATGCTTTTAAACTCCCTGAAAGTTTGTTACAGCTCCGAATGATGTCCAAAGATCATGGAAAAGAATTGGCTTCAGAAACAAAGCTGTGTTTCTGTCAGTCACTTTGGAGCATATGATTCATTTTAAATATAAACTAAAAATAAGTTGGATAGCTGTCAGCTTGTAAGCAATTCCAGGATAAGTTGTGAATATTTGCTTTAAAATCCCTGTGTTTCATCTTTGTTTATAGATCAGCAGTCCATTATCAAAGAAGTCTGGACTAGTAAACAAGTCTGGGAATCTATTCTCAGTTTTGCTCCTAAATGACTGGTACAACTTTGGGGGGTGGGGAGAAGAAGGGGGTGGAAGTGCCTACGGAAAGGAGTTATAATACCATAGGCATTGAGTAGCTACTATTACATAAACTATTTTACTTAACCTTCAAGGGAATTTTATGAGTCCTAAAGAAAATAGGTTTTTTATACCACCTTCCCTGCTTGCTCCAATGACTGGCTGTTCTGCCCACCAGCAGCTTAAGACAGAAACCTGAATATCTTCCTTGTTCCTTCCTTTCTTTGGCCCCACAATCAAGATCTAACAGTTGTCAGTTGCCCAGCTCCATGATGTCTAAAGTCTGTCCATCTCTGTCCTCCTCACTAAAACTTCTTAAGTCATCTCTCATCTGGATTATCACTAACAGCCTTTTTACTGGTCTTCCTACTTCAAGCCTGCATCCACTCACTAATTCAGTCTCTGCACTGCAGTTCAAGTAATTTTTAAAAAATGCAATTCTGGCCCTGAGTGGTGTGGCTCAGTGGATTGGGCATTGTCCTGCAAACCATTCCTGGTCAGGTCACATACCTCAGTTGTGGGCCAGGCCCCCAGCTGGAGGCATGCGGTAGACAACTGATTGATGTTTCTCTCCCTCTCCTTCTCTCTCTCTTCCCTTCTCAATAAAAATAAATAAGTAAAATCTTTAAAAATGCAATTCAGATCCATTGTTCTAGTAACAGTTTCTCATTGCTCTAAGGATAAAGTAAACTTTTTTAAAAGGCTATAAAACCTGCCATGATCTAGTCCCTCTACCTCTCCAATGACATTTGAATCTAAATCCCTTGCTTATGTCTTTCCAATGGAGCCATTAAACTTCTTTAAGTTTCTGAAAATACTATTTTGTCTGCCCGAAAAGCTCTCACACTGGCCCCCACTCCTCCTACTCGCTAAGTGGACATACAAGTGCTAGTGCACACTTGCACATACTCGTACATGCTCACACACATCTTCTGGGCTTAGATGTCATAAAGAAAGCTGCCCTTACCCCAGCTCTCAAGCCTGAAATAGGAGTCCCCCAGCATATCCTCCTAGTACTGTAGTACTCACATGAGTCTCCCATCAGGAGCATGCTCCACTTTATGAATTTTTTTGGCTATATTTTCTACCAGATCAAATACATATCTGAGTAGAATGGACAGTAAAGCTGCTCACCATTCTGTCTCTATCTCCTAGATGTTGCCTGGCTCACCAAAGTACCTTAATAAATATTTAAGAAATGAATGCATGAAGAAGTACTATTAGATCTGTTTTTTAAACAAAACAACAATGGATTAAATGATCTGCCCAAAATTTTATAAGAAAACTAGGGTTAGTTGGGGCTTATATCTATAATTAAACTGTAACTAAACATGTACTTACTCATTTGATTATTTAAAAAATCATCAAGACTCTTTTGTATACCAGCAGCTATGTTAGCCACAAAGGATAGTATTTCAAATAAAACTTTGACCATTTCTCCGTGGGCTCAAGGTAGAATGAAGGGGAAGGGGTGAAAACAAGTGAGCAGGACCCTATTACAGTGTGGCAAGTACAGATAGGGTTGAGAAAACCATATCATGGCAGCTTAGGAGAAGAAGGTTTTAAAGCTGCCTGGGGAAGGCAGACAGTTTTGGAGAAAGTGGCATTATTGTGAAGTTATCATGAGGTTGCAAGTAGGAATACTTTGACTAGAGGAGGTGGAGCAGAGGGTGCGAAAGGTGAAGACATGAGGACGCCTGAGGGAGCCAGTTTGTCAGGGAACTACAAACATTTCAATATGACTGAGCATCAGAAAGAATAAAGATGAGGAATGATGAGGGAAAATTTATAAAAGGCCAAGAGAGGAGAAATCACAGAAAGCTCTCTGCTAGCTACTCTGCCTTTCCTCCTTCCGGAACCCCCCCTGGAATCTGTATGGTATAGGATCAGTCATATCTGTGTGACATGACCCTACTTTCCAAACCACCATTGGGTGCCTCAGGGATGGGCATGTACCCATGTAGTTCCTTTGCTAAGAGCTCAGGAAAGGACATAGAGAGAGGGACACCAGGTGGCCTGGGCCCTGGGTGTCCAACCTTTTGGCGTCTCTGGGCCACACTGGCAAAAGAAGAGTTCTCTTGGGCCACACATTAAATACATTGCAACATATAATCACAAAAAAAAATCTCATAATGTTTTAAGTAAATTTATGATTTTGTGTTGGGCTGCATTCATAGTCACCCTGGGCCACATGTGGCCTGTGGCCCATGGTTGGACTCCCCTGGCATGTACTATCATGGTTGCTATGGTCTTTGATGTCAGAACATTCATTCTGGATTGAAATTCTGGCTGTGTTGTGTTATTTTCGGCAAGTTTCTTCACTTTAAAAACCTAAGTTGACACATCTATAAACTGAAGATAACATATTTCAGGGACTGTAGTCATGCCTAGTGAAATGTGTAACATGCTTCATAGAACCCACATAGTAGAAGCTTAAAACCCACAATACAAACGCTATGGGCTGTGTGCCATTTATTCCTTATTCTCTAAGAAGAAGAATTTGTTACTGCCTCCGCATTTTTTAATATGACAACATTTAGATGGAAAGGGTTGAGGTCATTGGCCCAAGCTCACATAGCCAATAAATGGTAGGTCTGGGTTTTGACTTTAGGCAGTCAGCTGCAGAAACTGCCTTGTTAAATATTTGTGAGATATGTTAGTTATGTTTCTTTTTGATTCGTTTTGTTCTCCTTGTTTTAAAAAAGAGAAACACAGTCCGAATTATTTCTGGCAAAAGGTTTCTGACTATAGTGTGAAGAATGTGTTCGAGCTACTGAGATGTGATGAGGGAATAGGAAAAGACCAAAAACAAAAAAAAATCTGAATTAGTCAAGTCTAAAAAATATTAACAGTCACACTTAGGGAGGTTTTCATGAAGTGATGTTGGGGAAGAGAATTCTAGAAAAGTTTAGGAAAAACAGATTACAGTATTTAGTAAGTAAATGAGGGGAGGAGGTGATAGAGACAAGAGAATATAAGAATGACCTTCATGTTTCTGGTATGGGCTACTAATCAATGGCCCATTTACCTAAAAGGGGAAGAAAATAAAATGACATTGGGGAGAAGCTTCAAACACACTAAGTTTGAAGTTGCTATGAAGTATTCCCTTTTAATCATTCAGTGGTGTTGGAGGTATTAGTACTTCTTGAAAAATAGGAATTTAGTAGGTATAGTATACTTCCATTGGTATTTTTTCATCTCTATTTGGGCTTATTTTTGTCATATGAGGAAGTGAAGAAAATTGACTACAAAAAAAGGATTATAGTACAAGGAAGTTCGGAGTCATGTTAGTGAGTAAGCAGTCATGGAGGTGAATATAGACATGAAAATAAGTTAGGAGAGAGAATGTAAGTTTTTTAAATTAAGGTATATAATATTTAACAAATGAAGCTTTGATTAGCTTCTATTGTATGAATATAAGATAGGCCAGGGACTTTATCCTAAGCAAAAGCAGAAATGTTTTCTTTACCAACTTTATTAACTTGGATGAAATATGTTTAATAGACTTTGTTCTAGAGCAGATACATCTGTGTGTACTTTTTGAGTTAACATAATAAAATGTAAAGTTAATTCATAGTAAAAATGTATTTTATTTTATCTTGGACCTATGTTGAAATAGGAAAAACTAAAATTATTAAATAGAGTAAGTCAATATAAAATGTATATTTCTGTAAGACACTAATTTTTAAAATAATATAACAATTTTTGTAATGCAAAATGGATAACTAAACAATTTTGATTTTATTTCAGGGAGTTAGGTAATTGGGATCTAAGATGATTGTATGTTGTATGTTCTAACTACAAAACTTTAAGTTCTCTAATTACAAGTGCAAATACAATTAGCAATTATGAGCTAAACCTATTATCTGGATATAGTTGGACTAGTGTTTCCATAAACTAGATTTTGCTTGAATATAGTTTCTTTATTTTTACTTAAGCAAATATAAAGATTATTTGAAATATTATTACTTGGATTCTTAGTACATGAAAGTGAATATTTTTAAATGCTCATAGAACTAATTCTCTAAGTTTTAAAATCTTTAAATATATGTCAACACTAAAAAGCAAAAATAAAATTTCTAACCTACAACAATCACATAATTCATATTACTGCCTCTAGTGAAATTAGTGCATATGTAAGTCTAAGCAAAAACCAAGGGTGAATTTGGTACCAGACCTCAATAATTAGTAATATTTGTCTTGGAAAAGAAAAATATCATAAAGTGAGAATAATTCCCTAGTGAATGCCAGACACTGCCAGTTTTCCTAAATTCAAATCTGTAACACATTGGCATGAGCCCCTTGGTGGCTATTTTTCTTGTAGCCTTTTCCTGTCTTTGTCTTCCTCCCTCTCTGTGCAGCACAGGTGGAAGCTGAGTACTTATCTCCCTGATGCATATGACAGTTTTGACTATTATACTTCTTCAGGGAAAAAAAAGAAAGCTCTCCTATTTTGGCTTCTGTACCATCTTTCCCTCTTCATTACCTCCTTCTTTTCCACCATTTATTCCCATTTTTATACCCTTGAACTCTTTATTCTTTCCCTGGTCCTTAAAAGCTGATTTTGTTCAAGG